>PHNY01228225.1:24435-42559 GCA_003724115.2 Anethum foeniculum
ATTTCCAACTAAAACATCTCATTCTCCAAAATTATCATGTTATTGAAAACACAAATTACCTTTTTTAACTATAACATGTTACATTTTTATTTGTTTCAGCTAAAACACCTCATTTTTTTAAAATATTACAGACATGTCTATTTGAAAAAATAAAATAATTATATTAAAATATTATTAATACTAACCAATTACCTTTTAAGTTAAATTACATTACCTTATCTGTTTCTTTTAACCACATACCCCCTTCTTTTCCAAAAATAACATTAACAATGCATATTAATAAAATAAAGTAAAATTATAATTATAAATTACCAACCAATTACCCTTTTTAACTAAAACATAAAATCAATTATGTAAAATCAATTCAATTTAAATTAATGATATTATTTTTAAATTTAAATTAAATTTAAAAGATTATACAATATAAACAAAGTCCGTGCATCGCACGGGGTTTAAGCTGGTATAATATATATATATATATATATATATATATATACATTTTAAAATTTTGAAATAGTGAATATAATCATGATTAAATTAAAATTTTAATTTTTTTTGAATATAGGACATATTTACAAATATAATTATAAACTAAATACATATGTAAATGAGTTTTTAAACGGGGGCATATAAATAAAATTCTTTTTAAAACCATTATCCGGGGTTTGTGCATTAAACAGAGGGTACAGTGTCCAAAACCAAATTCGGATATAATTATAGTTGACTGAGAAAAGGATGTTTTTTCTTTTTATTTATTTATATATTTGAAAATGGTTCCGGCACGCATTTTAAGATGCATATAAAATATAGTTATATAAATTTATTTTTTAATTTTTTTTTCTGAATAAAAATTTAAACATTCAACTTTTTTTCAAAGACATAAATTTGTAAAATCAAGTTAAGGAATCATATAATACTAGTTTAAAACCCGTGCGATGCACGGATGTTCTTTAATATTATATGATTTTTTTTTTGAATTGAAATTTTTAATACTATATTTTTAATTTATTTGAATTGATAGTACATTTTAGTTGAAAATGATAATCGCTTAGTTATTAATAATTATAATATTATTACTTAATTTTATTAAAATAGAATTGTCATTCGATTTTGAGAAAAGAAGGGGGTTGGTTCCGGAAAAAAAAAAGATAATGTGTTTTAGCTGAAAAAAGGTAGTTAGTTAGGTATTATTATTATTATTATTATTATTATTATTATTATTATTGTTATTATTATTATTATTATTATTATTATTATTGTTATTATTGTTATTATTATTATTATTATTATTATTATTATTATTATTATTATTGTTATTATACTTTATTAAATAATCTCGCCCCCTGATATTTTTGGAAAACAGAGATATGTTGCCCGTGATATTTTGAAAAATAAAGATATGTTAGTTGCCCATGATATGAAAAAAATGTAATTGGTTATTTGATATTTTTTTTAATTATTATTAAATAGACTTGCCCGGGATAGTTTTGGAAATTAAGTAATTTTAGCAAGTATCGTACCGACCGACTACCAAACTTTTAATATTTCGTCTATTATAATATAATATTGATAGATATGTAACTTAAAGTGCTTGTCAGATCACCTCTCCGAAATGTAAACGAATGAAAAGGACGGAGGAAGTATATTTTAAAACATTAAAATATATAATTTTGTTATTTTATATTGAGCAAAGATGAAATAATTTCTAAAATTTGTCTTTTTTAATATATGTTACTAGAGAATAGAGATGATCTCATATTTCATTTTTAATATTCATGAGTCTGGAATGGACCCCGTTATTTGATCATACATTCATATGGAAGCACGTTATACAGTGACTGTTTGGTATATCGTATAAGACGCTTTGCAATCTGAAAAAGCGCTCTCAGCTTTTGAAGGCGAAAAAGAGAGAGTGAGAGAGGTACTTTCTCTTTTCGTTTTGCACGGTGTAACGCTCTTTCAGTTATTTTAGTTTTATTATCAACACATACCATAAATTTAAATTATTTGACTAACTGTTAAATTATATTTATTTAAAAAATTAGATTAATGACTACAAACTAAATGTAAATAATATATATTAGTTCACAGTGCAACATTAATTAGAAGAGGGTTTTAAAAAATACCTTTTAATTCATTTTTTTTTTTGCAAAAGTATGTTTTTTAGAAAAATTTATTTACAAAGATATGTTTTTTTAATTTTATTTGCAAAAATACAATTTTACAACTCCATACAACTAAATGTAACATTGAATGCAACCAAATAAATCAAAAGTTTATAACTTATAAGTCATTGTTTATTAAACATATCGCCAACTTATAAATAAAATTATCCAAACGCCTAAATAACTTATAACTTATAAGTCACACCATTCGTATCACTTATATAACACTTTTCCACTTTAAGTCATAAGTTACATTTTTTAAGAAACCCCAAACGGGCCCACAATTTAAGGAATCTTTATAGTTTACTTGAGTTACACTGAGATCCGCAGAACTCTGCATTCTGCAATGACATAATATAATTTGTAGGAAAATTTGTAAGATGTGCTACGGTAGAAAGAATAAAACATGAAAAAGCTGATAGAAAATAAATATTGGGGAAAACAATGCATATTTTCTTTCTTCAGAGTTCTATAGATTTTTTAAGTCTGAAAAAACAGATGGAAAATACAACCCTTCTGCCCATGGATTTTTCAACCAAAAGAAAGATGATTCAGAATTGACAAGTAGAGAAGATGCAAAAAAAAAATAAAAATTGAAAGATATGCAAATTCAACCTCGCATGTTGATATCCATATGCAAACTTTCAAATAAGATCAGAATCCCAGATAAATGCCGAGTAACTGAAGACATATGAACATCTACAACCTAGTCTACTTTCTACAGCTTAATCACCAGGAAGCACATCCAACATTTTCTACAACTTAAGCACCACAAAGCATATTTCCTACTTTTATCCCCGGGCTCCAAATATAAACATTACATTGGTAATTCAGTTATCTTCTGCTGGAGCAGATCATCACTCTCTGAAAAATCATCTTAACCATGGTATTTCCTGTCAAAAACCCAGTAGATGATCAGTTGTACATCTACAAGCCATGAACAGATGCACTACAAGTAATGTTCTAAAATCGTTGAATAGGCCGAGTACTCGTTTACAAGGTTTGATCCGATACCAATTCGTGTCAAAAACCGATTTTCATTGGTCAAATTCCAAGTACTCGGAGTCAAACCTGATCTTGAATTATTTCAATTTTTTAATATTAATTTGAGTGATATCGCAAAATACATGTATTTGAGTATCATAATTTGTTTCTAGTTGTGTTGATAAGAATTATCAATTGATATCAATATTTGAACAAAAATGTCAAATAGTATATTATTAAAAAATATTACTAAGTAAAATATTGGTATTTAAGTTAGATTATTAATAAATAACAAAAAATATATATTTTCTAACATTTTTAATCTAAAATATAACAGGTGAATTCAATATTTGAGTAAAATTTACAAAAATGATATCCGATTATCCCCGATTTCCGAGTACTCATTTTTGCGGAATAGTTCCGAGTTGAACCAATTTCTGACTTTTACAACCTTAAGTGTACAACTAGTCAACCATGTTAATAATGTGACTCTGCAATTGTTAAGATAGTCACTCACCTTCAAAATTTACTCCTGCTCTGGTTTTTGTGACTTCTGCTGGAAGAAAAAGGCATCTTTGTAATGGACAGCGAGCTTTGCAATCCCTCTAGTAGCTGCAAGGGACATACAATCAGTAAGTCCTATAGCATAGCATAAAAGGGCTTCGCTAATGATGGTCTTCCAATATGTTCATGTCAAGATGCCATCAAAAATTTGACAAACTAGTTACAAACTTACCCTTGAAGTTGGTTGTATTGTACGATTTGATCTACGCTGTTCAACAAACCCGGGAACTAATTTTTCCTGCAGTTCATTTTTTTTACCCAGTCTTCCACCAAAAGGTACACTTTTTCCTTTATTATGCCTCTCAATTCTTACATTAGAAGAGGAACCTTTTTTCGGAGCAACTAACATTTGAATTTCCGATGTATCCTGAGAATCAGAAACAGATCCGAATTCCAACAGGTTGTCCTGACAAGTATAATTCTCTTCGCTGCTTATGGCGTCGTCTGTTCTATCTGTTACTGTAGCAGCACGTGAAGATTTAGTGAAGGCCAAGTTGTTATCTTTTCGAGGCTGAGTTCTGCTGGAGCCAACTGGTGGTTTCCCAGACCTAAAAACTTTTGGTTTGTCTTCAGCAACTTGCTTCTCTTTCAAGTCAATTTTGGCAGAATTTTTCAATCTACGAGAACCTGATACTTGAGGTGCCATATACCTTGCAAATTTAACAGAATCATCTGTTTTCATATTCTTCCTGCTCGGATCAGAATCAGAATGTTTGCTTACGTCCATAAATTTTCGTTTCTTTCCTGGTTTAGGAACACCAAAAACCACCCTTGAACCTTCTTTCTGCGAACCAGTTCTCAGTGTCCTCCGTGAACCTTGTTTATTCTCTGGCACTGTATTCTTACCAATATTGAATTCTTTCTCATTTTCGAGTATAGGCAGCAGACTTGGCTCTTCATGTTTCCTTGATTCTACAAGATCAACACCTATTGAAATTTCTTCCTGTCCTTTGGCCTCTACTGGACTACCCAGCCTCATTCTTTTTTCCTGTGGCACATGTCCCTAAAAGAAGAATACTTCTTCAATCAAAAATTAAGCTGGTATTTACCAAGCAATAACCAAAATGACAAATTTCCATAAACTGAAAAAAATTGAGTATAGAACCTGGGATGGGGAGTGCCGTCTTGGACTGGACCACTCAGTCCATTTCCCATCCTGCCAAGTGAGGGTTGGCCGAAGATGCCAAGCTCTTGCAACGGATGTGTCCCCAAGCGCTGCAGATTTATATTTACGAAATTCTTTTTAACTACTACTTAAAATTGAGAACAGTAAATGATGTGCACTAGAGTTTCACTCTATGTAGGATCATGCATACCTGGGATATCAATTATTAATGTAGTCTCATCATTCTTGCTTTTCTCTTTTACAACTCCCTCGCGCCAGCTTAAAAAAAATTACAAATTGAATGTTTAAGGAACAATACTTGTGAATTATAGCACCGGTAAAGATGATCAGACAAGTTCTTCCCGGTCTTATAGTTAATGCGTTGCACTAAGCAAAGATCTTAATGATTACAACTAAAAAATATCAAGATTCAAGGATAAATGAAATTTTTCCCAGGCGTATGTATTCACATTAGATATACATCTTGAACCGTGAATGAAAAGGACAAAAACTGCAAATATCAAGGCCCGGAAAACCAAAAATTACAGGGTAAACGTAAAACACACAGACACTCAAGGAAAATAAAATAAATACATAGTTCTGTAAGATGGAATCCTTAATTGAGAAACAGATTGAAGATTATAAACAACTTAAATTTAAAATAATGATTCTGAGGATTATGACCATGGATACTTCATAAAATATCCATTACAGAACACACATGACCTTAAAAAAAAATATCCAGTTCAAAGACCAAATATAATCATTACGGCGAAGCAGTGTATTTATCACAACACTTTTCTATATATTACACAGTGTGCACAGCTTTAATAACTCAAGTAATATTAATAAAATCAATCTAGATTCTCGGCCTAATGGAGGAACAGATCTAATAACACAGTGATGATAAGATTCTACTGCCCTATTAGACTATGTTAGAAGATGGTTGATGCACTTAACAACTATTGCACAGCATAAATTGCAGTGGTGTGCCTCCAAGCATGCGCAGATTACTAATTCCTCAGGTCTCAATTAAATGACATTTTAGCATTCTGTGCAGAGATTAAGTGTATAAGTTTGATTAAGTTTGGAACTACTATGTGGTAGTTTCCAGTTTTACCACTCTCTCAGTCAGATACCCGCATTGTATACTTAAGTTACAAGTAATTTGTGTGATTCAAATAAACAATTCTTAAGCTAAAGAGAGCAAAGCAAGGAAATACGATTTTAGATGATCACGCTAGCGAATATCAATAATTTTACCCATAACAATACTAAAGAATTTAATTCGTAAAACTGAAGGTTGTCGCTGTTTGCTTTAATCAGTTCATGCAAAGCTACTTTTCAGCTTTAAGCAACACAAGAGAGCAGTAAGATCAGAAATCAGAAAAAACTACATGGGTGATTTCACACAAACATACTTACCAGTCATGCATCCATACATCCACTCTGTCTCCAACTAACCATGAATAATCCACCACTGCTGCTTTTCGTTTCCTACTGGTTCCATCAAATCTCATATTGGTTGTAGGATGGGCAATACGAATTGTCGGCATGCTAATATAATCACCTTGAAGTGGCACCCATTCTTTTAAATTCCCAATCCCTAAACATATTGAATACCGACCGGTTGATAAGGTCCAAAAGTATTAATTTTTGGAAAAAAAACTTAGAAGTTCACACGCATATCTTCATCAGGCCTAGAAATTTCATATCAGCATGTTTGCCATCTAAAGTTCTCTATGATAGTATGATGGCTGTTATGATTGGACAGGTAATTATGAATATGCACACCTGCTTAAACTAATAATTTCAATAAACTAATAAGATAATAATAATAATCAAATCTGTATCCTGTCAATCATTAAATAATCAATCTCTAAAATTACAAACATAACTACGACTATTTAAAATATAAATCTAGTACTGTTTTTTGCTTTCTTGAAATTCAAAAAATCCAACTCGTATATTTTATTTAATTAGTCAGCACAATGAATAAGTTGTTAATAGTATTAAAAACGATGAATATCCACCTGCAAATGAATTCTTCTATAAAATAATGATAGATGATCCACATATTGCCATGATACAAAGATTTGATATGTAATTAGGGTTGATTTTTGCTGAACCGAAATGACTACTAAAATCGAATATCTCTATCTGATGGCTTCAGCAAGAAAATTATTATGAAGTTTTATTGTAATGTTCTGGGTTACATGTTAATGGAAACAACCAAATCAATGCAATGCAATGCAACAACACAGTTAAATCCATAATATCTTACCATCTTCTGCTTGGAGATCGGTATAACACAAATATGCTCTTCTGTCCTTCAACTCCAAAATAGTGGCTGAATACCATGCTGCTTTATAATTGCCACCATCTTTGAAGACCTACAATTGATAATATCGTAATGATACACAGAAACATAAAGTGACCATACATATATGCAAGTAAAGTCGCATTGCTCAGTTGAAGGGAAACCTTATTATAATAAGCAGAGACATGCAAAAGAGTAGCTGATATGCAAGGAGTTTCGAATAGCATATATGGTGTGCTTTAATATACAAAACGTAAGTCAAAAGACTATTATATACCATAAAAATTTCTGTTTACAAACCTCAACAAGGCAGCCCTCCTTCATCCCACTTTCAATTGATGGTCCAGCTTCATTAGCACATGCATCATCAGAAATAGCAGAGAAAGAACTTAGTTCAGCCTCTTCTTCAGGGACAAAACCTGTGGTTTTTGCCAGCTCAGATGCCCTACCACCTCTTTGAGCCCTGAATGATCCCTTTTTCAGGCTTGGGAATTTACCTGAAAAGCCATCACAAACGGAGTTACAATCATTTGGAGCTTTACAACACTCTTCTAAGAAATACAACATACCAGCTTTCTTGGACTCCACGCCAGATGGTCCTCCATTGGGTTCTTCGGCCGAAAAATTAAAGAGCTCAATAGTAAAAGCTTTTGGTTGATCACAGTCAACAATGCGTTTATCTGCACTCCGTTCATAACCCACTGGAGCTAATTCTTTCAACTCACTTAAAGGCAAAGAACCACCAACAGAGAGTATTTTTCCGGCTTGAGATACTGCTTCCGCTGCCAATTCAGCTGCTTCCACAATGGCATCCAAATTTTCAGCATGTTTCGAGGCAGCTGAAGCAGCTTCGACCCTCTTCTTAGCTGCTTCCCTAGCAACAGCAATGATTGAGCTGGAAGACACACTTCCATCCCCTCTCTTTAATATGGCTGAAGAACTTGCGTTACTTAAATTATTGCTAGGAGGTGGATCCATAACTGCACTTGAGAAGGTTACCTCATCGGCCATTAGTTTTGCTTGGACAGCAACATTTGATGCAATCATAGCTGCCGCAGCTGCTGCCCTTGCAACAGAAGTAGCCGCTGTTATTGCCACAGCTGAAGAAGCAAGCTTCGCTTCAACATCAGTTATCACACCCGATTCCTTCTGTTTGGTCAACTGGCTCCAAATATCACGATAGTGACTAAAAGCTTTGGCAGCATGTGCAGCAGCAGTCTCAGCATGAAGCTTAGCCTCCTCAACTGTACTTGATGTCTCTCCTGGGATCACACTCTTCTCAGGATTCTGATCCACTCTATTAAGTTGATTGCCAGCAAACATGGGAGACACAGTGGCAGGAAATTTGCTAGGACCGCTTGCAGATTTAGAGCGATCAGGAGCAGTGACAGCAACTGATGTCGAGAAGAGACTACTGGCAGCAGCAGTTTGTACTGTTTCTGTTCGACATTGGGGAAGCAACAACTTCTGGTTAACAATCTCAGGAACAGAAGAAAACTGACTATTAACACCGGGAGGCCAGACTGATGCTCCCTGGTTTGAGGAAAGCAATTGGATTTGGCCAGAACCTTCAGAAGCAAGAACTTTCTTTCTCTTTCTAGGCTTTGGATCAGCAGACCGGGGAATGGCTGCCGCTTTACTCATATCATGCTGGGAAGTACCAGTAGAAACAGAAGTACCGCTGCTATCACGAGGAACAGCCGGAAGTACTGCAATGTTCATGCCGAGAAAACTTGGAAAAGATGAATCTTTGGCAGGGATTGGTTTCATAGGTTCTGTACTGGGAAGCAAAAAGAACTGGGCATTTGCATCAGAGGCAGAAGTCTGTGGAGAAGCAATCCGCGTACTTGATAAAGGGCTCTGAGGGGGCCACAAAGGCGTGTGTCCGACAAAATTCCTTGTCCCAGGAACCTGATAAGAATTCAATGGATTAAGTGGCTGATGACTTGGCATGCCACTTGACTGCAAACCATTACAAGGGGTCGAAACATTCCATAAGGGTGAGGATAAAGGTATAATAGGAGAGACAGCTGGCGATGGTATACTCTTGCTGCTAGATCGACCTGAAGTTGAAGGGAGAATTTTATTTTGAAGAGCACTGTGTTTAGCTAGTTGACCAGACACCTTCCCACCTGCATATTTCAGATCCAGATATACAATGAGACAAATTGGCCAAACCAATTACATAGAATCACACCGGACATGCTAAGATCTAAACCTGATGGTATAGGGGTTCCCATATTGCTGGAATGGGATTTTCGAGATAGAACCCTTTCAACACAGGCACGCCATGCTGGCCCCCAAACATTCCCACCACCTTCTAAGAAAGATTATATAACATAGACTAGTCACAAGCTTGCATTATAATATGAAGATGCAAAGGAGCTATAGCTATATATACACTAACCAGGTTGGCCAAAAGCTGAGATCATGCATGCTTCATCAGGTGCGGACTCTTGTCTGCAGAGAGCCGTAATTTAGGGGGCCAATACATACATTAATGTACACTATCTACGAAATAATCATCTTATATCGCATGTCACATATTGTCAAGAATTTATTGTTTGTCACATATTGTCAAGAATTTACTGTTTAGGGTGACGATATCTTCGGTTCATATACTTATGTTAATTAGAATTTACTTATGTTAACAAAAGATGCAGGTATCTGAATCCTACCATTACTTCAGAAGCCATCCCTGCTAAAAAATTGCACCTCCAGTATCACTGATATATTCCAATTATATATTTGGGTAATCATGTACCGTAATAATACATTTATTAAATAAGGAGTAAAACTCACATAAGAGATCCATAAACAAATATCTGTGCTCGCAGTTGCACTTGCTGGAGATCTGTAAAAGGCTGCTGGATATATGCGGCTGTAGGAACTGAGGTGTTCAAATCCGGAAGATTGGATGTGGGGATAGGAAGCAAAGCCACTGGTTTTGTGCCACTTCTTGCAACATCGCTACAGGGCTTCAACTCTCTAAACTGCAAGGGCTGCCCAGTCCTGGGAGTATAAACTGACACTGGTGATTTATCTACTTTATCTGATTGACTTCCAGATGTGACTTCCTTCACATTGTTTACTTTCTTGCCACTTCTAACAGTTGCCTTGCCAGAAACTCGCTTCGTTTTACGCTCAGGAGTTACTTTATCACCTACATGTGCCTTCTCCCCTGTGACTAGAGGTGCCTGAGGAGTTTCACGAGAAACCTCTGGCACCATCTGGGTGCTAATAGGTGTCAAAGGAGATCCCTTAATGTCCTGCATTGGTGGTTCAATATAAAACAAATTATCAAAATATATTAGGACAAGTTCGATAAAATGCAACGGGCTTCAAATTTAAATTGGGAAAGGATACCGTATGTACTTTGTCTATTTGGATGCTGGGAAATGATAGGTAACCCCCACCATTTTTCCCTTCATACGAAGCAATGGATGGACGAACATCAAAGGTAAAGCTACTCAATTCTCTGGTGGCTTCATTTTCTGGGGGCAAAGGAACAGACGTAATTGTTCCATCAGCATCAAGCGACTTAGTATGCTGGAAACTGTCATTTGTTGTCTCTTTAATCTCCATTTTCCTTCCTTCACAGTTATCTTCTATCGAGTACACAGGACAGCGTCCATCTTCATTCATAGCGTCATTACCATACATGGAAGGACGGGCAATATCAACAGAAGCTTGACCGCCATCTAATCAATCATACAATAACAGTATTAATAATAATTACAACAATAATAAGATTAATATTATTAGTAGTAGTAGAAACATTTCCCAGAAAGAAAGACTGCAAAATTTACACCGTGTCATGAAGGAATATTAAAAAGACCCAAAAAAAATTGTAACCTAAATCCAGAATTAAAAAAATATATATATACAGACACGGACATGCCTTTAGTGCTAGGCTCAATCTGTTCAGTTATCTGGGTCTCGGAAGACACAATAGCTTCATGATCATTTCTTCTCTGATCCAAACAGGGTTCTGCTAGAGATACCGACATAGCTTCTGTAAGCTCAACAAATTTTCTTGAGTTTAGCACTGAATACTAGACAATATTTATCATACCAGTACTTGTATTGCCAATTACAGAAATATGATATTTATGTTTAACTACAAAAATAACTGTACGGTAAATGTTTAATGAAGTATTAATAAGAATATTTCAAGACTCCAAATGCATATGTTTTACAAGATTGTCCAATGACAAGGAAAGGGTCATGACAACTGAGAAGCGGGGAAAATGGAAGTTCAACATTATATTATAAATAAAGGTTTGTAGTGGAAGTGCCATTAACTGACAATCAAATTAATCTGCACATGTTAGTAAGAATGTGGACACCAGAGGTGTTCTGAAACAATAAGATGACCAAAAAAGAGGTGAAAACTACGAAACAAGTAATATACAAATGGACAATGGGTTTCTTAAACAAACTGCCACATATAAGTCACCTGGGGCTTCTACCAATGCCGCTATGGCATTTATATCCATCGCAGCAGGCTCAAAGACCCCTAATTCTGGAAGCGGTATATCATTATTATCATCACAATCTGCTGCTGCAGTGACATCAACCGGCTCCTTTGTTGAAACGACTGAAATGGAACACAGTTCACGCTTCTCGGAGCATTCTGTACCAGAATCAGTTGCTTCTTGGTCACTCTGGCTAGCTGCAACACATATATTACCACAGCTGAGTAACCATCTCATGCTGTATTTATAGTGTGATTTCACGAAAGGTACCTTTATCATATTTGTTCACAGGCTTTAGACTAGTTGCCAATTCTAAAGATTCCTTCAAACATGACAAGTTTGTGTCTTCATGGCCTTCAGTTTCAGCTGCACATGTTCTGTCATCGTCCACAGAATTCACCCCAACCTCAGGTGAAGCCTGCTCATTGAAACTAACTTCCTCAACTGCAAAAAACAGGTTTAATAAGTGTGTTGCAATAGGATGAATTTGGTCTGGAGTCTTCCTAATCGTTCTAAACAAAAGGAAAAAGGAACAGCTAACTAACCGAAGAATTCAAGTTCAGTAGCACTATTGATGTGTGCTTTGAAAAAAAAAAACAAAAAAAAAAACCTGCATGATACAAACCTTGTTCTTTGGTGCAGCTAGAAACTTTGCATTCTGCACCTTCCTGATAATCAATATCTTTCTCTTTTGGCTTTTCTGATTCACCAAGTGTATGAGGTGATAGACAACCTTCAGGAACCAAAGTTTTGTTCAAAGACTGTTCCATAAGCAATTCGGCTGAAGAGCATGTACTCGTCAAACTAGAAAGACCAACAGAAACTTCAGCACTTCCGACATCCTGTTTAACGGACTCATCGTCTACAAACACAGACGCCGCTAGCGAGATATTTGTATCCCTTTGATAGTTAGTTTCAAAAAACTTATCCTTTCCCGCCTCAGAATCCATCTCTATGTGTGGACAAGGAGAAGTGTCTACCTCGTTACTGCAGATGACAATGTTTTGGCTCTCCAAGCTAACCACTTGATTTCCAAGATACTTATTATCTTCAACAGAACCAATTTCAAGCTCTGAAGGCGCTGAAGGCCCAGGCTCCGTATCTTTAGCCTCAACTGCCTTCTCATCAGGACTCCTATCACCTTGACAGATTGCAGGAGAGTCTTCATGCAGAGGTTCACGGCCTTCAGGACATACCACAGATTTGCAGTGCTGAGAGGATTCTTCGGAATTTATATCGTCAACAGATTCTTCACGCAAATGACTGTCCACCTTGGTAGGTAGTTCTAAAGGCTCCTGTGAAGTGGTGGTATCAACCTCAACTTTCTTTTCTATCAAGGACTCCACCATTGTATTAACACAATGAGGATATTCTTCCCCATCGACAGAAGTTTTATCTGTGCTTCCACTTAATATTTCATCAACCATAGTGGACTCTGTGCTCTGACCATTATGTTCCACAACTCCTTCAGAGTTGTCTACAAGAAGTGCATCTACAGATTGAGTAATAACATCGGTGACTTGATCTCTGTTCTCCTGGTTGATCATTTCTCCAGAGTTAGCAATAACATTATGTGTAACAGAACTTGCATTCTCCATGTTTACTATGCCTAAGTGTACCCCAGAGACAAAAGAAGGTTCCTTTGTGTTGTCGGTTGGTGATTGAATAATTGAATTTTCAACTTCCCTTCTATCAGCATCATCACACTTTCTATCAGGTTCCAAATTTTTCTCATTCACAATGACCATACCAGCAAGATTCGATTCTTTTTCACCAGAGGTTCCACAATACAGGGGATTATCCCTTTGAGCATCTGAAGTATATACAACATTAGGATTATCGGTCAAAGGACTACCTTCCGGCCCATCCGTAACAATGTCTAGCGGTGATACAGGTTTTGTGGGAATATTATCCTCCACTTCATCATCTTGCTTCAGAATAGGCTCCATTTCCTTTATTAAACTACCCAACTCATTTCCAGCATATGATTTCTCTATAACAGCTTCCCCAAGGACGCCATCTTCCTGCCCAACTGCTTTTAACAACATTTCAACAGATTCTGAGGATGTTACCTCGAACCAAACATTGTTACGCCTTGAAATGGAACAGGATTCTGTTGCACTTGAAGTAAACTCAATTAAACTACTACCCCGAGATATATCCTCAATCCACTGATTGTCTTCCTGAGTTGAAATTCCAAGGAAAACTTCGTTTTCAACCAAAGTATCAAATTCTAGCTGAGTTTGGAGATTATCATCAAAGTCAAACTTTGGAAGATCATAAGGACACAAAACTGGAGGTGGCTTGGAGCTCTTTTCACCACTTAACCAATGACTATGGTCTTGAGAGTCATCATTGTCATAATCCATTTGAGTATGCCTAAAAATATCAATGTCATTGTCGGCAAAGAGCTAAACTTACTACAATCCTAGAAATAAAAAAATATAAATTTCCTTTCTCTTTCTATATATGTAGACAGAGAGCAAAGGGGAAAATGGTTCTTATGGTGTCAACTAATGAATCGGCCCCTAAATAAATCATCATTATATAAATTTTATTGATCCTTTGTACTTTCAATCTCTATCTTCTGTTGTGTCGTATGATTTATAAATGTCTATGTACATAAAGAGTTCTGCATGATAAAAGATGCATGTCAATTTAAAAAAAGAAAAACACAATAATTTACCCCAAGTGTTTACTGGTCCCAAAATAGGGAATACTAAACGTCATTGTAAATCAACTATTCAGAAAAATTCCATAAAAACAACTTATAATTGTGGACAGTTCACGATACAATAAACAGGTTCTTAACCACACTAAGAACGGTTTAAGCAATATACTAGCAAGCAACTAACACACGCCTACAATAATTACTAAAACCCTCGCATACAATCCTCTTTACGGAAATACGGTATCCACAAATCGAACCAAATCTAATCCATCTACACTTACTAAGCAACAAACAGATAGTTAAACACGCGCAATTATCTAATTACATACAGTTTCTATACTAAACAGGAACATATAATTACCTAACAAATTGAGCACAATTCGAAATTAACTAGCGAGTTTTCGACAAATTGAATAGAGAAAATGGATAGTACCATAACAAGTAGTAAGTGTAGAGACGCTACCTCCCTCCATATAGATACAAAATCAAAACCTGTGTCTGATCAATTGAGTCGCTGCTTCATAACCCTAGGGTTTCAACTTTTTTTACTAATTGTACACAAATTAAGCGATGAAAATGATGTCGATCGATAGAGTAGACTGACAATAAACGGCAATATGTATGTATAGGTGTTAATTTTGTGTGTATATGTAGAGAGAGATTTGTGTGTTTTGAGGTGGGGGAAGAGAGAGTAATAAATGAGTGATGGAGTGACGAAATGTTATTGACAATTAGGGCTTTTTTTCAATTTGTTTGAATTTGATGCAATTGACCCGGTTGGGTCAACGGGTATAACCGCGAACTTTTATTTTTTTATTTTAATTTTTTTGTAAAATGGAATAACAAACAAATTTAAGCGATGATATTTTTTCTTTTCTTTTTTTGCTTTTGTAGTTGTATCATATTTCTATATATTTATGTTGGATTGCTATCATATTTTGATTAAAAAATATATTGGATTTATAGAAGTCGGCAAATGAATAAAACAACGTTTCATTATACAGGGCTGCACAAAGGTTAAAAACCGGACCGGACCGAAGACCGGATTTTTTCAAAATTACAGACCGAGGACCGGACCGGTTATATCCGATCTTGGGACCGGACCGGACCGGACCGGAAAAATCCGAATTGGACCGGGACCGGGACCGGACCGGTTTGGACCGGTTTAATTAATATTTATATAAAATTTTAATTTAAATATTTCATTTTGATTTTTCTTTCAAATTTATATACATAAAAAAGTTATGTTACTCGTACGACAATAAAATTTAAATGTAAGCACATATCTTATTATTTTTATAAGTAAAATTTAACTTTTTAATGTATGAATATCAATACTTTATTACATGAAGTACGAAGTTTAGTGATTTAGAGTGTAGCGTCGATTTGTTTTATTACATTTATTTATAACCTATTAATTTGTATCATTAAAATATGATATGTGTAAATGTTTAATTTATATATATGTCATTTTAAGACATAAATTAAAGTTAAACTAATTATATATATGAATTCAGGTCTATTCAGGTCTGGACCGGATTTTTTCAGGTCTTGTACCGGACCGGACCGAAGACCGGATTTTTTTGATTTTAAGGACCGGGGACCGGACCGGCTATGTTCGGTCCGGTCCGGGTTTTGGACCGGTAGACCCGGTCTGGTCTAATTTACAGGTCCAGACCGGAATTGTGTGCAGCCCTAGTTTCATATAAATTAAAAAATACTAATATTCAGATAAATAAAAAAACTTACCATTATATACGATCTAAATTTTAAAGATTACTTTTAATACATACAAATATGTATCATTAAAAGTCTATTGGGGATATGCAACTCGAGTGGAACTTTTTACGATTAAAGAAGTGACTATATTACCAAGAGCTTCTTCTTGGGTGCAAGTAAAGTGTTATTGGTATTAAAAGTCGACGTCGGATAAAGTAAGCGTCAATTTCATTTGTAATCTCAGCAACAGTAAAATATATTTTTTAATATATTTATATTATATATATTTTTTATTAAGTTAATGAAGTCGGTATCTTGGAAAAATAATAATTGGAGTGTTTTTTTTATAAAAAAAAGGTGCTAAAAAAATATAGAAAGGAGAGAACTTTAAAAAAATGATATTTTTTACTATGGAACAAAGTTGACACCCTTTCACCATTGGAGATACTCTAACGACCAATTTAATGGTGGTTGTCAAGAAGGGTGCCAATGTAATGTGGTACGACATGGCTTGACACTTTTATTAGCACTCCATTGGAGTTGTTGGATGCCAATTGAGATGTCAAAAGTTGGTATCACATAAAATACGATGTCAAATTTATTTGTGATCTCAATGATGAATAAACTATTAAATCTCCAATTTATTTATATTATACATTATTTTTCCTAACTTACGGAATTTGGCATTTAGGGCTGCAAGTGTTTTGTGAAAAAATAGTACTAAATTGATGTGAAAAAAATATTAAAAATAATATTTTTGATTATTTGACAAAATTGACGGTCTTCAAAGGTGCCAACCATTTCCTTCATTTAGGACCGTTCTTGTAATTACGGCTGATGTACATGTAAATCCATTTATAATTTTTAGATAATTTGGATGTATATAGTTTCAAGTAGCAGAGAAACTAAATACATACATAAAGCCAAAATCTAATGAGGTACACCTTGAAGATTTATTTTAAAATAATATATAAATAAAATTCAATATCGATAGTTGAGAGTCGACTCTCGAATCTTAGTTAGCCGTCTTAAAATATTCAGATCTACCCCTTTTTCTTGATCAATTAAGCCCTCTTCCTTCTCAAAAATTCACTTTCATTTTCTTTTTTTCCCATCTAATAATCAAAACTTTTGTATTCCTTCAATAATCATCCTTCTTTTGTAAGGACTATTGTACCTAATTTTTTTTAAAGTGTTTTGTTTGTCCTCCTTTTGGAGTGGTTGTTTGTCCTCCTTTTGAAGTGGTTAGTATGATTTTGGTATTTTTACTTTGTTGGTTTGTGTCTTTGAGAATGATTCAATACGTATTTCGGAGGATCTTGAAAGCTCACATTGAGACTGGGTCGGTGGTGGAAATCGCAAAATCTCATCTTTCACAACGAAAAATTGTTCATATCATGAGGGCATCTGTCCCTCTAATTTCAGTTATTGTAACTCAAAGATCTAAATATTGGATTACAACTGAAATTAATTGTGTGAAAGTCAATTTTGATGCTACTGATTTCGAAAATGGTGTAGGTTGGATTTCAGTTTAAAGAATATTAGCGATCTGGAAACAAAACAGCTATTTATTTAGCTCGTTTATTTATTTGTCAACCTGGTCGTATTACCAGATTGGGGGTTTGTCCTGGCTGGATTAAGTCTTCTTAATGAAATGCATAATATTTTGGCCAAAAAAAAATCAATATCAATAAATACGAGAAATTTACAACTATTTATTCTTCTTTTTCGTGCATGTCATTGTGAATTATGATGATATAGAGTTTAGGCAATATACACTACAAGAAAAACAGCATCAGACAACACTCAATAGATAACAGTTGGAAAAAAAACAGTTGTCCAGAAATGACAGACAATGGTTTTTTTTTTTTGCCTCCAAAAAATGTTGTCTAATCCAGAATTCAAACAACGGTTTCCTGAACCGTTGTAAAAAAAAGCTCATAATTGGTCAGGTTACACAACGGTTTTTAAAAACTATTATTTTATTGTAATTCATTCAACGGAAAAAAGAACTGTTGTTAGATATTATACAACGGTTTCACAAAACTATTGTTTGAGTAGAATTCATACAACAGGTCATATAACCGTTGTTAAAGGATGCACAACGGTTTTTGGAAA
>PHNY01228233.1:342-17073 GCA_003724115.2 Anethum foeniculum
TCGACGACTTTTACATACACTTATTTTCATTACCGAACACTAATACAGACTCAGAATTTCCATATAAGATGTCCTATATAGTGTGACCTAATTATTTTTCTTAATCAGCAAAGTTACTATTCATCAGAGTTTTGAAAAATTTACAAAATTTGGGATTATTACATGAAATATTTTGGCAAGGAGCGGATAAACTTATGTTTAATCTTTGGGTCTGTAATAACTATAATTTGTGGATTACATGACTGGATACTTATTTCAATTTCATCTCTGGGACTATAACTGGTTGTGATATGTGTGTATTATTGAGGGGTCACAGCATGCAGTTATTTATTTATTATTCAAGTTAAGTATTGATATTGGAATTAAAGACCGTAACGGCTAGGATCCCTGACCCCGGATCTGGGTGTGTTACAATAAGTACCCAAAAGCTAAGCAGTATCAAGATCCCTCTCTTTGATAAAGAGCATTACAACTTATGGAAGAGAAAGATGATGCTGTACATCAGAGCTTCAAATCCTCTGTATCTTGACATTCTCAAGTTTGGTCCATTCATACCACTGGTAGAGATTTCGGAGATGACATCTGGCACAGAGATCATACCTAGAAGATTTGAGCCAAAAGATCCATCGAAATACACTGATGCTGAGAAGGTGAAAGTTGCTTTAGATGCATGTCTTCTGCTTATTATTGGTGATTCCTTGGATATAAACATGTATGGTGCTGTTGCTCATTACAACACTGCCAAGGAGATGTGAGATCTCATCGAGGTTCTGTGTGAAGGAACAGTGGAAGTAAGAGAAAACAAGAAGCAAATTCTAGTCTCTCAGTATGAGGCATTCATGGCCCAGCCTAAAGAAGGCGTCACTGAAGTGTTTGAGAGATTTAACAAGTTGATAACTGAGTTAAAAATCTATGGCAAACATTATGAGATGAATGAGCTGAATATGAAGTTTCTACTGACGCTGCCTGCATATTTGGAGCCAAGAATCTCTTCACTATTGGAAAGAGATCTGCAGAAAATCAGTTATGAAGTGCTTTATGGAGTCTTGAAGACCTATGAGCTTGAGCTGTTTCAAAAGAGGTCCATTCAGGCTGAGCATGGAAATATGGCCAATACTTCATGTGCTCTCTTGGCTGATAGCATAAGCCAAACGATGGATGCACTGAGTATAGGACAGTCTAGGACTGAAGAAGCTCTTGTTGAGGAAGTTGAATAGGAAACTTGTGAAAAATCGGGTGAAAGTGAAGAAGATGACTTCTAAACCCTTGAGGAGCTTGACAAGATGGCAAATAAGTCTTATGCTTATATGGTCAGAAAATATCCAAACATAAGAATCAAGAGGAATAGATTATTTAAGCAAAGACCAAGAAGTGAAAGCCATGGAGGATACATCAAATGGAAGAATGTATCTGGTAGATCTGGATCTGGATCAGGTTACAAGACAGGGAGTGTGGATAGATCAAAGATAAGGTACTTCAATTGTCAAGAACTTGGACACTTCTCCACAGAATGCAAGAAGCCCAAGCAGATGAAGAAGGATAAGGCATACTTGGAGTTGGAGGCCAAGTATAATGCACTGCTCAAGAAACATAATAGTAAAGCTTTTATTGCTGAGGGAAAATGCAGGGATGATTCTGATGAAGAGGACATAAAGAAGTATGGAAACTTGTCCCTGATGGCACATTCAAGTGACGGAGATTCATCATCAACCAGTCAGGTACCAATTCTTACTTCTATTGTTATGTCACCCTCTCAATACAAGAAAACTATTGAAGATATGAGTACTGAAATGTTTAACATTCATACTAGCCTGTCAGTAGCTAATGAGGAGATTAATAGACTAACATCTAGGAATGTTAAACTTACCAAGAGGAATGATGAACTTGAAATACTTGTTGTTACTGTTGATAGTTTGAACCAAGAGATATAGTACATGAAAAATAAGCTTATTTGTGCTTCCTAGATTGAGACTGCTCTTAGAGAAGAGTTAGTTGAGAATGAGCTTAAGATCAAGGCCTATAGGGATTCTGCTAAATTAGTTAAGAACTATCATGAGAAGCATACCACAGATGCTAAGGTTGGTATTGGTTTTGACTATGAGAGTGAAAAGAAAAGAAAGAGCAACAAGGGCAAGGAGGAAATGATTTCAGAAAACAAAGATGTTCCTGAAATCCTAAGGAAGGTAGATAATCCCATCTTCAAGGAAACTGTTGTTGAGTTTGATGAGGAAATGATGGTAATCAAACATTAGTTACTTGAAGAAGAGAAATCTACTTCAGGAACATCTTCCTCCTCTAAGTCCCTTCCTCACAAAGAAACCAAAA
Organism: Anethum foeniculum; assembly: GCA_003724115.2. Classification (NCBI taxonomy): domain Eukaryota; kingdom Viridiplantae; phylum Streptophyta; class Magnoliopsida; order Apiales; family Apiaceae; genus Anethum; species Anethum foeniculum. The sequence continues at coordinate 2,668 of PHNY01228233.1, forward strand.
CCAATCTTAGTGTATGTTCTGAGAGTAACAAAGAAAAGCATGTTATGAAAAAGAAGCAGGATAGAAATGGTAAAGTAGGAGTGAACAAAAAGAACAATTACTCCTATGTGCCAAATGCTCTAAGGAAACAATGTCAAAATTGTTTGTCCAAAAATCATTTGACACATAGGTGCAACAAACTTACTGTATCCAGAAAGCATGTTTTAGGAAATGATTCTGTTCTTGACATGCATGAATCTGTTGTTGATATGCATGATTCTTTTTGTGGTAAGCCTAACTGTATGACATGTTATGTGACTGTGATTGCTAACTGTTTGTCTATGAAACAGAAAATTGAATATGCAAAATCCTATGAATCACACACACACATGAACAGTCACAGAACAGGGTACCCAATCAAAGTTGATGGGGCAAAGACTTCAAGTAAGCCTAAGAACACTGCTTCTATGGCTGTTAAAACTGAGAATTCCCCTGTGAAGAAAAAGGTTATCACAAATAAGAATGCATATGTTAAAGATGTTTCTAAGTCTCCTGGACCCAAACAAGTTTGGGTATCAATGTCAAAACTAGATCATTTGTGAATGCAGGGCAACAGGAATAAAAGAGTCATTTGGATATTCGACAGTGGATGCTCAAGTCACATGACTGGTGATATAGCTCTGCTATCACAATTTGAGAAGAAGGCTGGCCCATCAGTAACCTTTAGAAATGACAACTTTGGTTACTCAGTGGGATATGGCAATGTTAAAACTGGAAATGTCATTATTGAAGAAGTAGCACTGGTAGAAGGATTGAAGCACTGTCTATTGAGTATTGGACAGTTCACCAACTGAGGTTACAAAATGGAATTTATTGAAGACAAGTGTCTGATATCCAACAAGGATAGTGGTGAAGTTCTGTTAACTGGTGTCAAGAAAGGAAGCTTGTTTGTAGCTGATCTGAAAGCTGCAGATAAGGGAGAATTTTTTTTTTTCTACTCCAAGGCAACAGACCAAGAATTTTGGTTGTGGCACAGGAAATTGTATCATTTGAATGTTAAGACCATGAATTCCCTAGCTAAGAGAGAACTGATCAGAGACATGCCTTCCTTAGAGTTTGCTCAAGGTGGAGTTTGTAAAGCATGTCAGAAAGGGAAAATCAAAAGGTCTAGTCACAAAAGCAAACTGATAACTTCCATCACAAAGCCATTACAGATGATTCACATGGACTTGTTTGGTCATGTGAATGTGTTATCACTTTCAAGGAAAATATATGCTCTTGTCATGGTGGATGATTTTTCTAGATACACTTGGGTGGAGTTTCTATCTATAAAGGATGAAGCTCCATAGATCATCATAGAGCATATCAAGAGAGTTGACAAAGAAGCCCAAGGTACAGGTGCATCTGTAACTACGTTGAGAAGTGACAATGGAACTGAGTTCAGAAATGCCACTCTGTAAGAATTCTGCAAAAACAGAGAGATTTCTCAACAATTCTCATCTCCTAGGACTCTACAGTAGAATGGAGTAGTGGAATGAAAGAACAGAACTTTCATTGAAGCTGCAAGGACAATGTTGTTGGATGCAAAGCTCCCTACTAGCTTTTGGGCTGAAGCTGTCAAGACTGCCTGCTATGTGCAGAATAGATCACTGGTCAACAAGAAGACATGCAAGACAGCTTATTCATTGATGACAGGGAAGAGAGCATCTTTCAAACACCTGCATGCATTTAGAAGCAAATGCTTTGTTTTAAAAGACTCATCTAAGCATGTTGGAAAATTTGACTCAAGGCATTTGAAGAAATATTCTTGGGATACTCTATGGAAAGGATAACTTACAAAGTATATGTGCCTGAACAGCAGAAAGTGATGGAAAGCAGGGATGTTACTTTTGATGATGACAAGTTTCTTAGCCTAAGCAAAGAAAAGGACAATGTTCCTTTGAGGTTTGAAAATCAAAGCTATCTAGATGATTCTGAAAGTGAAGATGAGACACCTACTCAAACTGTTCCTAATGAGGAGGAAGTGATCAACGAGGATCATCAACAATCACCTGTGCATGATGACAACAACATAGGGGGAGCTAAAGAAGGAAATGAAAATGATGATGATCATCAAGACACTCAAACTCAAGGTGATGACCAAGGTCATACAAGAAAATGGGTCAGAGATCACACTAGGGATCAAATCATTGGTGATCCTAGTGAAGGTGTGAGGACAAGGAGAGCCTTGATAAACAACATCTTGTATAGTTGTTTTCTATCACAAGAAGAACCTAAAGTGATAGAGGATGCCTTGAAGAACTCTAACTGGATTGTTGCTTTGCAAGAAGGGTTAAATCAATTTGAGGAAAACAAGGTCTGGGAATTAGTGCCACCTCCTAAAGATAAAAATGTGATATCTACCAAATGGGTGTTCAGGAATAAAATGGATGAACACGGTGTGGTGATAAGGAAGAAAGCAAGGTTGGTTCTAAAAGCTACTGTCAGTAAGAGGGAATTGACTATGATGAGACATTTGCACCTGTAGCAAGACTAGAGGCCATATTCAAATTCACTTTTGGTGTATTATCTGTTTTAGTGCTTTTTATTTTTGGTAGGCTTGTTATTAGACATTAAATTATGCCTAAGGATCTTACTCACAATTTGGGGGAGATTGTTGGGCTCAAGGCATGTCTGAATACCACGATTAACAAGCCTACACATTGTGACTATGTTACTTTCTTAGCCTAATGTTCTTTATCACTAGGATATAGTATAGGTCTCCAAATGTACTAGTCTTGCTATCATATACATAGGTTATTCTGATTGCTCAAGTTTAAATAATGAGCTTAGAATATTTCTAGCAAGTAGATTTTATATACATGTAATCTGAAGGTATTCATTCTGGAAGAAGTTCAAGAATTGTTCATGCAGCAGAGTGAATCACTGAGCAGAAATAAAGTGCTGGAATATTTTCCAAGTCTCAATATCGAAACGTCAGAATAGTCTATGTCGTGAAGTGTTCAAATCTATTCCGTGGAGTGTTGAGTCCGCAAAGTCAATATGGCTACTTCGTGAAGTCAATTTATGTTATATCGCATACTCCTCTCAGCTATACCGGGAAGTCCTCAACATAGCCATACCGCAAAGTCTTCATAATAGTATTCAGTAAACTCCGATAGTAAAGTCTGACAGCAAACTCTGATAGCAAAATCTGATTTATACTATGTCGTGAAGTCTTTATATAGCAAAGTCTCAAGAGCTATGTCGAGATGTCTGGTGAAGAGGAAAACTGGAGTTCACGATATCAGCACTTAGCCTTTTGACAACAAGACAAAAGATGGTACAAGTCAGAAAGAAAATGGAGACAAATACTGCAGCATCTGTACTGGTCTGTGGTACAAAGACAGATGGCAAATCTATAGTACAACTTGGAGAGGAAGAAACAGAAAAGAATATGCTTTTGGTGGTCCTGACCTGCACAACGTACCTCTGTTCGATTATGTTAGAGTCGCCATTGCAGAGAGAGGGCATTTGTGTAAAATGGGAATGTGCACTAATTTTGTATAGGTTATATATATCTTGCACATTCTCATTAGCCAAAAGAGAGAGTGGGATAGAGCATCATAGAAATCAAGTTGTCTTTTCTTCCTCTGTAAGAAAACATAGAACAATCAGTTCTTTTGTTTTTTGAAACCAGAATTCATATTCTGGAAGCTGTAGTACTCGATTTACTTTTATACATAAAGTAGATTGAAATTATTCTGTGTGTTCATGTTTTTATCTTCCACATTCAAACACACACACACGAAAATAGCAAATAATATTCATGAAAGGCCTCGAAGTTTTGAAACTATCCATTCACCCCCCTGCATAGTTTACTTGTGTTACTCATAATCAACCATATTCAAGCTATCAGTGAAATAAATGGTTAAGGGTATTCGAAGAAGTTTGTGTTGATATAGGTGAAGACCAGGATATTTCAGTGGTTTTGTCAATAAAGAGCTCAACTTAACAATAGTTTGTAAAATTTATGATACGAAGGCCTGAGAGCGGAAATAGTCGTCTGTGAACCAGACCATTGCACTAGGCGTCAGTGATCCGTGAAGGGAAACTAAGTATCATTATTCAAAGAATTGTTAAGTGGTCAAGTGATACGATTTGGATTGCTCTATTTGGATAAATGGATTAAAAGAATTTGGTTTTGATTCTATTAATTAATTAAACCAATTGTTTGGCTTATATAAATAAATTAATTTAATCAAAATTAATTTATTTATTAAGTTAATTGATTGGTTAGTTAATTATAAAGTTTTAAAATTAATCAGTTCGCTACAGGAGAAGAAACGGCTCAAAAAGGCTTCCAGAAAGTATTTTTATTAAGAAATTAAGTAAAAATACTATTATTTTGACTTGGCAAGACTATCAAATAGTCTTACCAGGCCAAATGATAGTCTTGCTAATACAATTGGTTGTCTTACCGATTGTCTTGCTAGGTCAACTGATAGTCTTGCTAGTTCATTTCACAGTCTTGCCGATAGTCTTGCAAGCTATTTGGATTGTCTTTGCAGCTGTTTGGATAGTCTTTTCAAGCTTAAAATGAAGCTGTGTTGTGCAGATTAAAAACAGGGTTTGAGCAGTTGATTTTATTGAATGCAGCAGCCGCCTCCTTCATATATACATACATATACATACACAAGGGGCTCAACATTCAAGACACAAACTCCATTAAAGAAGCAAGAGAAGAAGCTTTATTTTTAGATCTACAAGCTACATCCTTTCTAGATTTAATTCTTCTTTCATCTTGTATTTCTCCTGGCGGATATTTATCCCTAGTACGTATCACGATTTGCTCTTTTATCAATCGTAGCACAATAATTAATATTCTCGATTAAAGAGATTTATTTCTTGGAGATCGAGTGTATTAAATTATTGTGAGATACACCATCAAGTCTTACATACTGTAACCCTCAATTAAATAGCTCATCCTTATAAGGGCTATTTAATTTAGAGTGATAGAGCAAATACTAGATCTACATAGGTTATTTATTCTAGTGTGTTTGTTTCTTTTGTTGCACCAAATAATTTTATTTGGTGATTGTAAGCAAACCGTCGTGATTATTTTTCTTTATAAAAGAATTTAACCCCAGATCTTGTTTGTATTTATTTGACTTCTATTTTCCGCTGTAATTATTTTTGAAAAATGAACACAAATACATTAACCCCCTGTATTTGACCAATAGACCTAACACAATTCTAGCCGTTGATTAATTAAAAATTAAACAAATAGAAAAAAACAAAAAATAATGGTAGACTTGTAATTTAGTAGAACACTTGAGGGCAATCATAATTTATTAGTCAATATTATACGGTCTATGTATTTCTAAAACAAGGAAATCATCTCATATTATAATTTGATCACGATTCATAATCTTGCTATTATGCAAATAAAAATATAAGACAGACATGTTATTAGCTGATGAAACAAATCGCGCACAATATAATATTTCTGTCTGGTGATAGCTTTAGGAACCTTAAATTGGCTTTCGGTTTCTTTCAGTTTACAAGGACCAATTTGAAGATTATTCATCCTTTTGATACTTATTATATGTTATTGAGATCATTTTCTAAAATGAGGTTTCATGACTTGGTTAAAGATGTTCTAGATTGTCTGAGACTTGATGGGTATTAGCTTGATATTGCGTTTTTGGATTTCTTATAATGTCGTTTGCCAATGCAGGCAGGTTTAATGTGGCTAAGAGTTGTTAATTCTAAAGTCCGGTAGCAATAGAGTAGGCAGAATAAGCTTTTTTGTATATAATAATGTTTTAAGCTTGTTAGAGAGGGAAAATCATGTCAACGAGGCTATAGGATTTTTTTGGGTTCATATTTTGAGATCGAAGTGTTGTTTGCACATTCAATATTGTACTCCGAGGTATGTGTAAAGTTGGAGAACCAGATAAGGTATTTGTTGTGTTCGCCAGATGTTGTTTCATATAATTTTTTTATAAATGGATGTTGTCTAAATGGTAATGTTATTGGATTTTGGAACATAGAGAAATCCAGTCATAAGATCACTTTTCAACAGATGTTGATTCTTATACATCAGTAATATCAGGTTATTGCAGGCTAGGTGAAATGGATATGGGTTCAAATCTTTTTGATCAAATGATTAGTAAAGGAATTCAGCCAAATTTAGTTAACTTTAACGCAATTATTGATGGGTTTGGTAAGACTGGAAACATGCGTTTAGCACCGAGTATGTATGCAATATCTCGGTAGTCCTTATGTTGTTACATTCACGTCTTTCATTGATGGTCATTATCATATGGGGTAGGTAGACCATGGTTTGAAACTTTGGAATGAAATACATACAAGCGGAAGCTGCATCCAAATGTTTATACTTTCTCTATTATTATAAATGGCATTTACAAGCAAAATCATTTAAATGAGGCTGGCGATTTCTAAAAGCAGTTAAATTGTAGAGGTGATATTGTACCATAACCATTTCTTTATAACCCTATTATTGATGGGTTCTTTAATTCTAGCAATGTCAACGAGGCAAATGTAATTCTTGCAGAAACGGAGGAGAAGAAATGTAAACATGACAAACTAACATTTACCATTCTTATACTCGGGCGTTGCATGAAAGGTAGAAAGTTTGAGGCCATTAATACATATGTTGGGAGTTTGTTGTTCACTGGATAAAATTACTATTAAATCATTGATTTCATGAAATGTTGGGATGCCTAAAGAAAGCCCATAAAATAAGTTAAGTAGTAGCTGTGAGCTTGGATTCAAGTTTGTCATCCTCAAGCAGAAGGATTCTGAGAATCTTGATTATAGGTTACTTAATATAATAGAATGTTTGTTATTGTTATTATTTTTTAAAAAGTCATGTACAATTTTAGTGGACAGTTTGATTAAATTATTTGTGTAATATGACCTAAAAGTAGAAAAAATGTTTAAAAAAATTTGATATTTAATTTTGATACCGTTGTTTTATTAAAAATTTTAATTTTAAATTCTTTAATAAAAACCCATTATTTAAATTTGAGGAATAGAATTCATTACTAATTTTTTTCTAAGAAAATTAATTTAAAAAACTCTTAATAGGACCATTAAAAAACTCTTAATAGGACCATTTAAAAAGATGAAATAAAAAAAGTTATCTTTAAAGTAATCGAACCACTTATGAGATTCGTTATTTTTATTTTTATTAATGTCAAGAGTATTCCCGTTCGATTTTAGTGAACAATTTAAAAGTCTTTTTTTTGTATAATATGCCCCTAAAGTTGAAAAAGGTGTAAAATGAATTTTGATTTTTTATTTTGATGATTCTATCTTGTTAAAAGTCTTAACTTATTTTTTAAAAAAATAAACAATAATTTAAAAAAATTATTGAGAGAACCATTTAAAAGATATAATAAACAGAAATGTTTAGTGTACTACTGAAGAAAATCTTTGTTGAGCAAGATTGAATCTGGATATTTTATCTCAACCGTACTAGTTTGGATAACTCAACATAAAACAAGGATTTGAAAATAATACTATGTTCCACTAAGAATTAGTACATATTGAAGTTATGGTATATACACAATGATCTTAGTAGCTGCAGTTAAGAAGTCGTCAACAGAAGACCGTATGAAGTTCATTAACATATTCAGGCAGCGGAGTAATAAGGTTGAAGTCATTCGTACAGTTAGTATGATCAGTGTGAAGACCTCAAGGATTTTAAGTGAAGTTGATTGTATAAGGTAGAAGACTTAACAATGGTTTGTAGAGTTCATGATACGAAGGCCTGAAAGCGGAACTAGTCATCTGTGAACCAGACCAATTGCACTAGGCGTCAGTGATCCATGAAGGGAAACTAAGTATCGTCATTCAAAGAATTGTTAAGTGAGGATTCGTATCTAAGAAGAACGTGTTATGGTTTGTACGAAGACTCGAACACTTGAAGATTGGAAGTGGTACAGCTTAGAGGCTTACAGAATTCAAGAAATCAAGCTCCTAGGGCAAGAAGGTTGAAATATAGTTGAAGTGTTACATATTGTTTACTTTCAAGAACATGAGAAATGTACAAGTTTCTAAGTCAAAGAGAAGACATGTCACCTTCCAAGCTTCATTGATGTTTCCAGTCGCCTTCAAGCCTTAATACTTGAAGAATTCACTAAGTAGAGAAAGCTTAGAGGCGACATAGGTCCAAGCATAGCTCAAGTCGCTCTTAAAAGTGTCCTAGTCACCTCCTAGCCCTTTGTGTGTGCTTATCGCCTCTTGCACCTTTCTTGTTGCATTTTAAGCCATGAAATGGCCAAGTACTACAAGCCTTGTCGCCTTGAAGGTGGATCCCACACTCTTGTGTCACCTCTTGGTTGTTGACAGCTTAGGTCGCCTTCTGTAGCATCAAATTTAGCCTCCAAGCTTGCCTAGATCAATTGTCGCCTTCAAGCATTAGTTTGAAGCTAGTCTTGAGGGCATGTCACCTCTTGATCTTGGTGGAGCCCATGGTGTCGCCTCCAAGTGTTTAATCCATGGTAATCATGCTAAAGCTATCTTGTGTCACCTTGAAAGATTTATAAGGCCATGTCACCTTCTAGTAATCACATGTCGCCTCCTAGAAAAGGATTTGGTCGCCTCCAAGGCTAATGAGACCATGCTAAAGATTTGAATGCTTGGTTATTATGCTGCCACGTATCCTATTCTCTTCAACAAGTCACCTACCTTTATATATTCAATTCGATACAGATTAATTTTGTATCTCTCCACCATTAAAAGAAGCGAAGCTCTTGAAAATTCGATTCAGCTTTTCTTCAATCATTGATTTGACAAGGAAAGGTCAGGTCCATTTGTTTTCTCACCAACAAAGTCTTACACATCTGATTGCACTCATGAGTTATACCTTTTATAGGTTTTATTGACTATCAATAGATAAGAGTTTTAGCTTGTTAGAGTGATAGGAAGCTTTCATAGTTGTATAGCTTATCTTGTATTGAAGCTTTCTATTTGATACTTTGAATCTTCTATATTCAAAGGTGTAAGCAACCCTTCGAGGTTTAATTTCTTAATCTAAGAATTATACCTCGGAAATTCTGTGTGTTTGTTAGTTTCATTTTGAGTATTATATTCCGTTGCATTTAGTTTCGTTTAGAATATATAATCACCCCCCTCTATATGTACCTTTGGACCTAACAATCTTTATTATATTTTTTTATAATTACAACTATTATATAAGAAAAGTTTTTATATTATTCTGATGGCCAATTTAATAAAATCTTCGTTATATCTTATTATAATTAGTATTACTAAGAAGAGTGCCTATTTTTTTCTCCAAAGTAGAAACGTTAAACCGGTATTTCTTTTTCAATTTGATATTCTTGTTTTATAAAAATCTTAAATTTGAAATAAATGGACCACTTAAGAATCTCATATTTTAGATAACCTCATATTATTTTTTTAGTAAATTATTAGTGGTGAATATATTTTTTTTCAAAAGAACAATATTTTGTTTCATTTTTCTTTCAATCATTCAAGATATTTTTTAGAATCTCATTAAATATTTTTTTTAGAAGGTCTTTAGGTGAATTCTAAGAAGATAATTCAGAGAATCTTTACTGTATATCTTAATATAATTGTAATAAAGAGAAATTATTTTTTTGTGACCAATTTTATCGAATCTTTCATATGGTGAAAATGTCTCTTTTTCACACCTTGAAAAGATTGAAGCTGTGAAGATTGTTCTTAACAATTTTGATGGTGCTGAAGCTAAGGAGAAAATTCTATACTTTATGAAAGGTGATGCAGTGAAAGAGTTGACATTACAGCAACTCTTAATGAAGTCTGTAGCTGAGTCGAAGTATGTTCACTATCTTCTCAGAATTGAAAATGAAGTCACCAGGAATTGGTCTTCTATGATACTGGATGCTATCAGAAGAAGAACAATGAACATAAATGATAAATACAATGGTGATTACATTCCTATGTACACGAACTATCTTGGACATGAGGTAGAAATGAAAAAGGGAGCTGCTGTCTTAAAAAATTTTCTTAACACTCCTCAATTGTCCTTCAGTCCTGATCATGAAGATGTTGGATACAGCTTCATGTTGATTGGTGATCTTGATATGAGTATTAGTACTATTTCTAAATTGAGATCAGCCATATATCAACTTGGAGATGATACTGAAGAAAAGAGGCAGAGGCAGTTAAACGAAAAGCTAATCAGAGTCCTACAAGATAAGGAAGAAGAAAGACTAAAGAAGTTCCTGGAAGCAAATATCTTTTATCTTAAGATTCAGGATTAATTTCTGAAGTCTACTTTATTCCTTATACATTTTGTAGATTGTTTTAGCATCATTGAGAGTGGAAGTTTTGTACAAAGCATAAATTAGGGGAGATTGTTAGGTGCTGATTCTCAATGATCAGGAGATGCTCGGGATTCGATTGCTGATTGATGTCATCAGTATTTGACAGGTTATCAGATTTTAGCTTGTCGTCAGGATTTGACAACTCATCAAAGTTTGGCTTATTATCAGTATTTGAGAGACGTCAGTATTTCGAAGCAGTCGATTGTTGAAGATTGATTATTTTCCTTAAAATGAGGGACATGCTATCATTAGCGCCTGAGTTATAGGACTTTGAGTATTCAGTTCAAGATATGTATTTTTTTTCTGTTAGTAATTGATAGGGCATATCTTAGAATTGATATTGTAACTGTGTATTATATAAACACAGTTTAGGTCATCACATTTAGGTGATTAACTCGAGTATTGTACGACCTAGCAGCTCTCAAGAACATCAGTATTTCTTGAGAGAGTTTGTAACAGTTTTTATCAGAAATATAAAGAACTATTATATTTTTATACTTGTTCGAAACATTAATACAATTGTATCCAACCCCCCTTAAACAATTGTATCTTACTGGGCAACAACAAAAGGGAGAGATCACTTGGACTAACCTGATATTAGATATATCTGTGCAGGAGCTATACAAGTCCAAGTAAGGACATGTGATGCCGGTTGAGAGAGGGAGTGTGAAAGTAAATGTAGTGACTTTGGTTAGAATAGAAAGCTAGCTAGTAAGAAAAGTAACAATAAAGCTGGCAATGAAAAGGCTAAGAAACCAAAGACAAACAAACCATGTTGGTCTTATGGACAGGTTGGTCATTGGAGCAAGGAGTGACCTAAAAAGAAAGAGAAGAAATCTAATGTGCTTGCTCAAGAAAATACTATACTTGGGGCTAGTACCATTTTTACGCCTATGGTTAACATGGTTATTGGTGAAGCATCTGCTTCTGTAACCATTGACAGGTATGTTACATATAAGCTTGTGCTACCATCCACTTATCTGTCTAATGAGTGGTTGATTTACCGGAGCTACTGTGCACATTTGTGTTGACAAAACTCTATTTGTATCTTATTAACAGGCTCATGGGAGGATAGTGAGGATGGGGAACGCCCGTCCTGCACAAGTGCTAGGAATAATAAATGTGGACTTGAAGTTTGCTTCTGGGCGTGTTCTATCCCTGACTAGAGTGTATCATCTTCTTGACATTTGTAAAAATATTATTAGTGGATCTTCTTTAGTTAAGGATGGTTTTGAACTTTATTTGAAGTGTAATAAAGTTATTACTCATACTGGTGTATTCTTTGACAAAGGTTATTTCTCAGATGGTTTATTTTTAAATAATGTTGAACCTGTGATTGATTGTTTAGTCAATGAAATTGTTGCTTCTTCTGTTAAATCAATCACAAGTTCCTAAACAATCATATTCTTTAGAGCACTAAAATTTTGAAATAAATTGTTTAGTCAGTGAAATTGTTGAATTATCTGATTTGTGGCACTCTCGTCCTGGTCATTTAAATTTTGGTGCTCTAAAGAATATGATAAATTTAGAGTTGATTCCTAAGCATGCTATTGATAAGAAATCTAAGTGTCAAGTATGTGTGTATGCTAAAACAATAAGAAAGCCTTTTCATAATGTTGTAAGAGATTATGAAATATTGGATTTAGTTTATATTGACATATATGAATTTAATGGCATTTTGACTAGAGAAAATGAACGATTTTTTGTTACCTTTGTTGATGATTGTAGTAGATACTGTTATGTTTATTTGCTTAGACATAAGGATGAACTTGATAAGTTCATTATGTATAAGAATGAAGCTGAAACACAAACTAGTAAAGTACTTAAAAGTTTGAAATCTAATAGAGGTGGTGGGTATACGAGTACCTCATCTGATGAATTTTGTAAAAGCAAGGGTATAGTTCAAGAGGTTACTCCACCATACACACATAAGTCTAGTGGAGTGGCACCAAAATTGACCAAATTATTTAAAAGAGTGTAGTTCTTCAATGTTTTATTCTCAGAAATATTGAATATATTTATTAAATATTTATATTCAATTTTACATGCCAAAAGCCATGCCAAAAGACCAAAAATAGATTTTATTCCAAAATACCCGTAAATCCATATTTTTCAGATAAAATTATTTTGACTAATTCGCAGTTTGCATCCCTTAACTTTGGCTCAATCTCAGTTCAGATTTAATACTTTGAACTTAAACAGTTTGCACCATAAAGTTTAAAAACGCTGTCAATCAGCATCCATTTGGCGCTTCTAAAGTTAAATCAGACATTAACGTTAGTTGTCTGAGGGGTATTTCTGGTAATTTATTTTTTTAAAAAAATATACGCAGAGTAAATCATAGTTTGCACACCTGAATTTTTCTCGAATCTCATTTTAGCTTTATGTTAGGTACACGACATGTCTATACCATCATAACAAGCCTACTCAAGTAGCAATGTCCTTTTACAGAAATAAATGGAGTATTCCATTTGAAATAGTGATAGGTTTCAATGTACTTGTCTTGTATGCTTTTCTAGATAGCTCTTATGTCTAAATGAGTTTAGAGATTTTCATGCAATAGTCTTGTATAGAATAAGTGCAGCTTGGAAGAAGTTTAATAAAGATTGTTCAAGTAGCAAGTTGCAAAGAAGACTATTGAAGAATAAAAGTGCAGAAATATCTCTAAGTCATACATCGTGAAGTCTAGAAGAGCTATACCGTGAACTAACAATGCTATATCGTGAATTGGAGGATATCGTGAAGTCATCAATATCGTCAAGTCTAGTAATGCTATACCGTGAAGTCTAATATAGCGAAGTCACATATCGAGAAGCCAATATCCAATACCGTGAAGTGCTATATCGAGAAGTCACATGCTCTAAAATATCCATATAGAATACTTGAACTATGGCGTGAACTTAGATGACCAGACAGCTCAGAGTTTGCGATATCCTTACACGGTTGGTTCATTATAAGACAAAAGAAGGTACAATTTCCAGAAAAGAAGAAACACATCACTGCAGCATATTGTACATGGAGGTTGTCCATGAACAGGTGTCAAGCCTACGTTTAAAACTTGTAGAGAAAGAAATGGGAATACACAGCTAAAGATAAGGAGAAAAATGAAGATCATGGAGGACCTGCAAAAAGGCTGCATCGTGTCTCATGCAGTACGGGACCTCCAGTTGTTGAATAGAGCGGGCACTACGTTTTGTAATTGTATTATTTATAGTGTGCTCATTCCAAGTCTTTAGTGTGTAGGAGGTAGAGGACTCAAAATGTAATATATTTTCTCTCTCACTGAGTCAAACTCAAGAACTCGTTCTTGAGAAGAAGCCAAGAAAAATACCATCATTTTTCTTGGGACTGTAGCAACAATTTCTTTATATCTTATATAAAGTGAATTGATTAAATATTGTGTGTGTTGTTCTATTAATGTTTATGTTACTTATCATTGTCGAGTTGTGATACAAAAATCATAAGAAGCACTACTCCGCAAAAAGTATCTAACTAGTCATTCACCCCCTCCCGGCCTAGTTACTTGAGGGCCTTGTGTCCCAACACTTTATAATTTTAAATTGTAACAGTTTACATCCCAAAATCATTTTAAGTTTAATAAATGAAGTTGTAAAAAAGAATTAATTCACTTTTACCAAGTTTTTGTATAATTTAAAAATCAATAAATAGGTGGATAATTTTTCTAGTAAAAAAAATATCTATTTAGATTTACCTCTTAATTTATTATCACAGTTACATATAATTTTATATGTATGGAGATTATTATGTTAAACTTTTAAAAAAAAATCCTAGATAGTAATGATTGAAAACTTGTTAGGAGAAAACAACAATATTAACTAGTAATGTATTGATAGGATATATATATGTATTATCGTTAATAAGTCCAAGTATAATATTATACTTAGATAATGAGTAAATAATCATAAGCTAAATCATAATAAGTGTAATAGGGATAAATAAGGATAGTTACACTACACCATATATGGCCTGTTGTAACACCTAAAATAGTGTTGTTAAATCCAGAAAAAGTGTTGCTGAAAGCAAAAAATGGGTCTATGGTTACAGTTTTGCCAAAATTTGAATC
>PHNY01228296.1:2962-16553 GCA_003724115.2 Anethum foeniculum
GATTTGGTACAAAGTCCAGAAGGGGAAGGGTTGCCGCCTTCTACTGTTTGTACATCAAACAAATTAGTGTAATTATGTCACTAAATCTTACAAATCAGGAAATTAACTACTCCATCACCTGAGTGCATGTAAATCATAAAAAGCACTAGAAATGAAGACAAAGTTGGTTGAAGAGCTTGTTTGACAAGGTAGTATAAAAAGCTCTCTGATATCTTGGATTACAATGAAAGTCATTGCAACACCTAGTGCTGTAAGAGAAATAGAGAGAGATCTTACATTTAAATCAATCTTTCATTGCTTTGAGTAATACTTGCCAACTTACCCAACATTGAAAATGGCCTTTCAACTAAAGAAAAAGAAAGAGATGGTGATGATCTAGCATTATGATCTAGCATTCATTCATCTGCCAAAAGGGCATTCTTTCCTTGTGTTTTTCTGAAACAGGAAGTCGAAAAAGTTAATAGGTTCAAGAAGTGTGAGCTGTTGTTAGAACATGGCAATGAAATCGGACTTTGCACAGAAGCTGCTACATGATCTGCGGGTAAAGAAAGAACGAATGGCTGCTGCATCTCAAAGCTCAGGCACTTCAAACACCATGGCAAGAGGTTTGTTATAACTTTTAACATGCATATTTAGTTGATAAATGATTAGTATCGACAATGAAAACTAATATCAACACAAGTCAGCTAGATTGCAATCAAAATTAATCAAAAGTTTCGAGTTATGTAAAACGCTAAAACATTGAGCAAAATACCCGTAATTCAGACCTTAATAATTAGAAGCAGCTTCTAGTTGCAGCCGAAAAATGAAAATGATAAGATTGTTACTTAGATCAAATTGTAGACATTGCTGTTTAGTGACTTTAAGCAATTGTAAAAAAGAGTAGTATGGCCTTCTTCTCAAGTACTGCATACAATAAAGATACCTTCTGCACATGAAGTTTCTCTCTACTTGTCTCCTCTAATTGATTGCATGATCGTAATGCTTTTCTGTACTGTGCCGCAGAGATCACTCTATTGATCTAAATCTAAATTGTTAAATTCAGAACATAGAATAACGGATATCGTTAGAAATCACAGAAACCGCCTCTCCACTCTTGACTCTTGAGTAAGGGTAAACTCTGCAACCATCTTGCCTTTCCCAAGCCCTAATTCTGAGTAGGTAATCTTGTATATTTTAGACTTCTGTATGTGTGCAGATATCGAGTACAATGGAGTTTTTTCCAGAACTATGACAATATATTCATATACACGTAACATTTACGGTTGCTAATTCTCAAATAGTAACTCTAAGAACTTGGCCTGAGTGTGTTTGTGGCCTTGGATTTGTTTTTGTGCCGAATATGTAGTTAATATTCCTAGTTTTTGTGCCTTCTGTGAATTAGATGGACAAAGAAATGCAGGCCACTCTTACAGAGGAACTCATAAAACGAAAGGACCAGAGCCTGTAAGTTTCGATCTCCAGAACATGATTGACATACTGTATAATATTCTTCAACTACTTCAGACAATGAATAAATTGTGAACCTGAATTTTATATATTTTTGCTTCATTTTTCTGTAGGTGAAGCCCAACACACCAAACTCACGGAGAAGAGCTAGCGGAAACGCTAGACTACCCACAAATAATGAGAATTCAAGCCAATTAGTTCAGTACAGAAGTGGCCAAAGCTCTGGACAAAGAGTTGATCTGCCTATGGCGATCTTGCTTGCCCTTCAAAACAGTGGAAAACACGGAAAGGGCAACTTTTCAGGCAGTAATCCAATGTTACAGTTTCTCCAACAAATCGGAAAGAAATCATTTGACACTGGGAAGATGGCAGGATACAGCGGCCTCACTAAGCACCATTCTTCAACTAGTCAGTTCCCCACCTTTTCTGATCTCCATGTTAATGAAGTATCAAAAGGGGTGCACAATTTGAATCATATTCTAAGAGCTTGTTCTAATGGCCTTAACATTGACAAGTACTCAATAGAAGTTGGCAAGGATTTGTTAAAAGGGGCTACTGATTTAGAAGAATCCTTGCGCATGCTTGTGAATTTGCAAGAAACTTCAGAATACATGATCAAACCTCAGAGAAAAAGCAGGATCACTTTACTCGAGGAGGAAGATAGTGACGATGCTAACAATGGGACAAAAGTTCAGCAGAGACAACTTGATTTGCCAAGATTCTCATTTGATAAGCCATCAAGGAATTCCCATGGCTTTGTAACAAAGAGTGATTCAAACCAGAGATTGATAGAGCTGACATATCATTCTAGAAGTTCTAGCTTCTCCAACAACCAAAATTCTAATTCAAATTCGGAGCCTCACAGACGGTCCTCTAGTTGGAGTTCCAACCTTAGAACACCTACAGATTCTGAGCAAAAGAACCACTCGAATTCATCACAAGCTTCGGTAGAAAAAGGAAGGATGTCTAGCATTATCGTGAAACTGATGGGGTTAGAAGAGATTCCAGAACGAGTACCTTCACAAATCAGACAGAAAGAATCAGGAATGAGAAATGGAGAAGGAATGGGCTTAAAGATCACATATTTGACAACAAAGAATGCTGAGATAAAGACTAAGAAATCTGATAGGCAAGAAACTATAAGTAAAAAGTACAATGCGTTGAAACAAGACCGCAACTTATCAGAAGCTAAGAACAACAATTTTTCACATAAAGCTGAGAAGCATCAAGTAATTCCTCAGCTCAAATCTGTTCTGGTGATTGCTGACGAAAACTTACAAAGGAAGAATCATGAAAGAGCAAAAAGAATTGCAGAAGGTTCAGTCTCAGAAAATCCCCCCATCAAATTAGATAAGCAACAGAAGAGCATCAACCGGTCCATCGAAATTTTCGAAAATCAGAAGAGCTTTCTGGAAAAAGAAGCAGGACAGGGTTCCATTAAGCACAGGAAACTTAAAACTCCAGAGAAAAGTGATACCAAGGAACCCGTCATTAAAGATGCAATGCAGCAGAATTTAAAACTCAAGCATAGAAGTTCAGAAGATTCCAATATGTTGCAAGCAGAACAAAAACAAGTCACAGCTCAAACAGAAAACACAAACTCCGAGAGGCTTACTGCAAGATATCAACAAAAGTCCCAGCAGGATAATGGGTTGCATCAGCTGAACATGTTTCGGAAATCTGGTTTCCAGGAAGAAAAGCATCAAACAAGAAAGAGAGAGGAGCAGAAGATAAGAAGTAATTATCAAGATGGAAGTCCAGTAAGATCAGCTACGACACAAGATGGAAGTCCAGTAAGATCAAAGGTTCTGTTGAAAACAATGCACCATGCCAAAAGGTTAAACAAGAGGCATCCACCTATGAACCAATCAGCAGTCACTAAGGAAAATTTTAAAGAAAATAATGATGAAAGGCCTC
Source organism: Anethum foeniculum (assembly GCA_003724115.2). Lineage (NCBI taxonomy): Eukaryota > Viridiplantae > Streptophyta > Magnoliopsida > Apiales > Apiaceae > Anethum > Anethum foeniculum. The sequence continues at coordinate 6,329 of PHNY01228296.1, forward strand.
AGAAAGAGCAGACAGATAGCAGACACGAGGAGAAGAATTTTGGGGACGAGTCTGCTACTAATGTTTCGATAAACAAGGACCACAATGCTACTAATGTTTCGATAAAAAAGGACCGCAATGCATCCAAGAGTGGACTGGCACCACAGATACAGACGGAAAAACATATGATGCTTCCACTTAATCAAAAGAAACCTGTCCATGTCTTGGCCACTGGGAAAAAGGCCGAAATTACACCGAAGTTTAGAGGACAAACCCCTAGGAAGATAAATGAGAAAGTGAACAAGAGAAGTGGAACTTTAACAAACTTGGCAACACATACAAAACATCAAACTAAAGTTACTCAAGAATCAAGAGAGACAGCGCAGGAGGCAGCCACTGAGACAAAGGGATCAGAACAACAAAGTTCTGTCACGTGCAAAGAAAAAGAAGAGGGCATAGAAGAATCTAAGTCAGAAGAAATCGTTCAAACCCTGAGTACAAATGAGCAAGAACATTTTGAAACTGCAGTGACCATAGATCCTATCAGTTCCCAGGATGACGAATGTAGCAGTCTAGAAGTGGCGTTGCCTCTATATGCAAATGACAGTGTAAGCTCGCTTTGATTAATTTCTTATGATTTTTGATAAGAACAATATAGATGAAAACAAACAGCTTTAAGTACATAACAGCTAATCTTAAAGTTTGTAGCATCCTCACATTTTACTTCTTTGAATCTTGCAGAGCAAAGACATTGCACACAATGTTCAACCACCTTCAGAAGAAAAGTCCTTGGAAATTTTACCAGACTCTCTAATTGGTACGTAAAATTTTCCACATATATACCGAGATCTGTAAATTTATATTATGATAGTAATAATCCATAGTAAAGAAAAGTAATACAATTTAGATAGCATACTCCTCCAGGACATCTCCTGTATTGTATTCTGCCAGTTAAATTTTACCCTTCAAAAACCAAATTCTGCCATGATTGAAGTTGTTAAAGTACGATTAACCTCTAGATCAGGATGAAATAGACAGCAGCCTTAATAAGAGGCATAGACAAGTAATATAATTTAAATTTAGCTGCTGTGTGATATAACATTGTTCAAGGAACCCCAGGTGTTTAAAAGGATCATCAAGTCCCATCATTAAAACTAAAACCAAAAGTACCCACTGTATTCCGCTTGTGGAGCATAGTCTAGGGATGCAAACACATATAGACAACTGATTTTCCGAAATTGATGCATTGTAATAAGCTCTGTGCACTAAAGTTAACAACCTGAATTCCATTAGCCATTTATCACTTCAGCAATTGGTTATACACGACCATCTCAATGACAAATTTCAACTGATAAATTAAGTGGAATTAAACTGAGCATATTAAACATCAGTAACCAAAATTTACCAATTTAATTTTGCAGGAAGCAATGAAAGATCTCACCCTAGATTGCAAGGGCAGAAGAAAGCCTTAATATCATGGAAACAAGAGCCACTGACTGAAAATGAAAAGAAACTCAAAGAGACACTGATTACAAGTCCACTATTCTTGAACACTGCAGAAGCACTTTTCAGGCTTAACATACCAGTTGGCATTCTTCATGCAAGTGATCAGATATATCAAGAGAAGGCCACAAAGTTCACAATAGACTGTGCTTATGAAGTAATGAATAGGAAAGGAAGAAGACAAGAACAAGTTCAACCATGTTTCAAGGTATCCATCTGCAACACAATGGTTAGCTCTTTGGATAATTTGATTAAACAACTATACAAGGACTTCGAGGGGCTAAAATACTACGGAGGAAATGAGCATGATAATAATGATGACGCTGAAACCCTGCTCAAAATGCTCGAGAGGGACATCCATAATACACATCCACATCTTAACTGCATGTGGGACTTCGGATGGAACGAGGTAATGTTTGCATTCGATGGAACCAATGACATTATCAAGGATGTAGAGAGACAAGTGCTGGATGAACTCATAAGTGAGATTACAACAGAATAGTTGCAATCCTTTGAAATCGCCTAAAGTCAAGTTACATAAAGCAAGTTTTCTTTTAATACATTATGTAAAGTTTTCCTGGAAATGCTCATCTACAGAAATTTTAATTTGCAAGCAAACAGGGCAATAAATTAACCAGTGCCAAAATTTAAAAAGAAAAATAAAATGGACCAAAACTACTGAACTATATGTCATTATATATTTCAAGTTTAGAAGCATCAAGACAGCAAAGTGAACAAGCATTGACAAAGAAAATAGAACTGCTTTAACAGGGCATTGCATTCAAGTAAATATGTTGTTTGTTATACACATCATGCCAGAAACCCACAATGCATCTGATATGTCTCCGAGCCCATAAGCTTTGGGTTATAATCTAACCCGATATCTTATAAATTTGCTCCTTCATTACAAAAATATGAAGTTTTAATTTACTACTACAGATATAATATGGAACCAAAATTTATACTTGAAGCAATCGTAATTTTACTTTAAAATTTAGAAGATAATACATAAAAGGATTCTTGAAATCAATCGTATACAACCAAGTTTTGATACTCCTCACTGGAAATGGCCGCCTCCAATACAAGCTGGGGATTAATTTCCCCTTCTCCATCCAGGAAGAGTGTTAACAATATCCGCTAAGCATAGCTACTCCATTTTCTGTGGCCTTTACAGGTGTTGCGGACGAATATCCGAGGTTCCAGAACACAATATTTGGCACTCTCTGATAACCATTTTCCTTGAATGTCTTCTGGATAACCATGTAATCAGTCTCCCATGGATTTTCTGATGCCATATCAAATTCCATGTCACCGAAAACAAACACTGTCTTAATTATTTGATATTCTCTCAGCTTTGCATCAACAACAACCTTCAATATTTTATTGAAAACACTCTGAAAATTTGTGTTCAGATTCCATTCCATCTGCCTGATAAATTTACACTTTTCAAGGAGAGTACTTCCTTTAATTAAGTGAAGCTCGGGATTCTTGCTAAAAGTGATAATGTCAAGGCTCTTCGCTTAACTCAGAAATTAACAAACCAAGTGCAACCGAAACTTCCATTGGAGTTCTGGCCATACTTCCTGAGACATCAAAAACTGCAATACAATTTGTTAATTTACCTTTCTTTAACATATCACCCACCATCCTATTCCATTTTAGCTCTGCAAGAGTCTTTTGTCCCTCGGTGTCACCATGCAAGAAAGAATTAAGTACATCATGTGGAAGCAGTGCTCCGGATGCAATCTTTGCTTTCCCTTGTTTCACTTTCACAAGATACTGGCTGAATCTTTCTTTATCGCGGTCCATGAATATATCAGTGTATTTCGTCATAGCAACAGATGCAACTCTGTTGTAAGGAAGCAAACTCCAGTTCTTTGCACTCATGTAAACCTCAGGCAACTTGAGTGCCTTGTGAAGTGGCACCAATACTTGCTTCCTGAACCTGTCTCTAACCCTATACACATAGTGAGCATCCTCAAGTCCTTCATACTCAGGGTAAGATTCAAGAGGAAATACTTTCCTGGCAATGATAGCACATATCAAAGTGTGTTTATCATACGACGAATCAATTGTAGGACACCACTTTCCATCTAAACTAATATTCTTTGCCATACCCGAATTCAAGAGCACCATGTCTGCCTTCAACAGATCTGCAAAAAAGATTGCAATTTGATCATGCAAGAACCGATAATTCATATACAACCCCTGAGCTTTCTTGACTCTAGCTATCTGTTTCTTCTTTCTCAAACGCCTAGCCTATTCTTTATCTTCAACCACATTAGCCATACTTCTTTCGATCCTTACTTCTCTAGGCACCTGATCCCTCTGTTTCCACTTTACGATCATCTGCTGAACTTTAATTTCTTTCCTCTCTTTCAAAGACATTCCAAAAAATGCATGCTCTCTCTGTACCCGACGTCTGCCTCTTGGTGCCCTGCTGGATCCCAACTCTTGTGATCGGGCATCATGACCTCGGATTATTCTCAACAAGATCTCTAGCAAATCCTTAGAGTAGCCGAAATTAGCAAAAACACGATCATTAAAAGCCAGGGTTTTAGGATGGTGTTCATGAAGCCATAATGCAGCAGTTTAAAGGCCTTCTTTATCCGTCTTTCATGTGCCTCTAAAACCTCAGAGATTACAGATGAGTTTGAGAGTTGTCAGGGGATTATGATCCGACGATGCTTCCAGAAGCCCGATTAGCTGAGATGGTGGAGTATCAGGGACAATATGAAAGAACAAGTCAAGGCATGGGTTGCCCGAGGACTAGTAAGTGGAAGAGTTGTTTTCAGTATAGTATAGCCCATTAGTGGAAATAGAAATCTGTTTCTGCAGCTTCAGTATGTAGACCTCCTTCGACATGTTCTGGAGCGTGCGTATCCAGAGCGTTTGTAGTATATCGAGCCCGTTGTCTGCAGGTTTTCAGAGCTCACAGAACAGAAGTTGGATTTTTTAGATAGGTTTTTGGAACGGATGGTGCTGGAGGAAGGAAGGGACTTCAGTCATGTCTTTTAACAGTGCATTTTTGTAATCCATGGTGGTGAAAAAACAACTGAATTTTGGCCTAACAAGTATTGAAATGTGAGTTATATAGAGGGTGATCAGGATGATATTTTCTAGAAATTATCAAGATCAATTTGGAGGAGGGCTTCAATGCCATATTTGTATAGAGAATGTTTCTTGGTAGCCAAGTATGTCTTTTTTCTTGGAGGACGTTTTTAGGAAAATGCTAAAAATTTCAAAAGTTATCCCATTTTTTTCCCAAATGCTAAATCTGTGTTTCATCAATCATCCTACACATAATTCCGTATTGCATACAATCTAGTCGTCGATAATATAACTTAATATAAATGAAAGTAACTTTTTTTTTATCAATAAGCATAACATCTGATCTTCTAAGTTCTAAAGGTCTGAGAGCACTTCTTCTGTTTTCCCTTGTACAAATGATATGAAGCATAGCAAGTCAAAAGCTCATTTATGTCTATAATAATGTAGAGATGGAGCATAAAACCTATAAAGGCTATATAGTTTATCTTAGAAGCTGCAATCAGAAAGCTATTCAAATTTCCCCCTTTCTCTTGCACTCACTGGTCCACAGAGAAAAAAGCTTGTTTATGAACTATTCTCCTTCCTTTATAAAAAGCTTGCAAACGATGCTTAAAGTTGCCCTACTAATCATATACACAATTTAGTGTTTGCAATCAAATCTATGGCAGCTAATAGTACATTACAATAATAAAGATACGAAAACAACTCAGACAGATCATATAAGTCAGACATTAATCTATACGAAATCAAAAAAAATGTCGACTTTACACACTAAATAACTTTAAAAAGTCATGTGATCAGGGACGGATCTAGAAAGTTGTCCCTCGTGCCCCTTTCTAGATCCGCCCCTGCAAAATGTCGACTTTACACACTAATTAACTTTAAAAAGCCATGTGATCAGGGGCGGATCTAGAAAGTTGTCCCACGTACCCCTTGCTAAATCCGCCCCTGCATGTGATAGACAATAATTTTTACGTAAAAATTAAATCTACACAATTTAGTCACCTACAAGAAGCTGCAACCTTCCTGCCACTCCACTCTCTTTAGATAGCTCTCATATTCCTCAAAATCTTACACACACATATAACAGTTTAGTTCTGAACCTCGATTTTTAGTCGTAGCTATGATGAATTTTCTCTCGGCTTCAAGCTTCCTTCTTCTCTTCCTCCACCTTACTTCTCAGCTTGCAAGTAAGTACATATGTATACAAAAATTTAAATTCCAACTTTTATTCGAAAGATCAAAGAATCGCCATTTTTTCATTTCTGCCGCGGAACAAAAATTCTGTTCTGTTTATTCTCCGAAAGTAAGCACATTTGTGTGTTATCTTAAAAAATAAAAGCTAATTTTGTTTTACAGGTTCAGAATCATATCTCGGAATAAACTACGGACAAGTTGCTAACAACCTTCCACCGCCATCCGCAGTTGCTAAGCTCCTCCAGTCCACCTCGATCCAAAAAGTTCGATTATTCGGTGCTGACTCAACTATAATCCAGTCACTAGCCAACACTAACATCGAAATCGCCATCGGAGCATCCAACACCGACATTCCAGCACTTGCAGCAGACTCAAACTTCGCAAAATTGTGGATTAATTCAAACATCATTCCATTCTATCCATCCAGCAAAATTACAACAGTTAATGTTGGTAACGAGGTCATGAGCTCACTGGACAGGAGTTTAATGTACCAGCTTTTAAAAGCCATGCAAAATGTCCAAAATGCCCTTAATGAGGCTATGCTTGGCGGGAAAATTAAGGTCACAACGGTACATTCAATGGCGATTTTGAAAAAATCTGATCCACCGTCGGGTGGGAGATTTGATCCGACGGTGGAGGATTTGTTGAAAGGATTGTTGGAGTTTAATAATGTGACTGGGTCGGGTTTTAGTATTAATCTGTACCCGTTTTTTGCTTATGAGAGTGATCCGAGACCCGAGACTTTGGCTTTTTGCTTGTTTCAACCGAATTCAGGGAGGGTTGATCCGGGTACTGGAATCAAGTATACTAACATGTTTGATGCTCAGGTAAGTGTACTAACTCACTGGCATTTCTTGTCACAAAATAAATCACATTCAAATGTTTCGAAATTTCACATGCACTGTATGTAGTTATACATGTTCATTGAGCACGATTGGATAGCCCAAGTGGTTAAGGGCTTATCCTCGGTCGTTCTGGGTTCGACTCTATACTCACTTATATATATACATGTGCATTGCCAGGTAAGAATTCTCCCCCAGTCACGACAATTACTAACGGATTATTAGCATATGAGTTCGAAATAAACCCTTTATTGGTCTCCCGTGATCGAGTTTGGAAATATTTCTTTTATTTGTTACATACTTAAAAGAATGCTATATATATGCTTATAAACTAGTTGAAGATTAAGACAAATGAATGTGAATCTTATGTAGGTAGATGCTGTTAGATCTGCACTAAACTCTATGGGATTCAAAGATGTGGAAATTGTTATTTCTGAGACAGGGTGGCCAAGCAGAGGAGACAGTAATCAAGTTGGAACAAGCGTTGAGAATGCCAAGGCTTACAATGGCAACTTGATTGCACATTTGAGGTCTATGGTAGGAACTCCACTAATGCCAGGGAAATCAGTCGATACGTATTTGTTTGCGTTGTTTGATGAGAATTTGAAACCTGGACCAGCATCTGAGCGGTCGTTTGGGCTTTTCAAGCCTGATTTATCTGTTGCTTATGATGTTATGCTTTCCAAGACTAGCCAGGTGAGTATAATCGAAGATTTTCAACATTGTTTTTTTATCTTGTGTACTAATTCTAAAATTTCTATGTCTGCAATTAAATTCTGTTCTAGAATTTCTATTTCTGCAATCCTAATTACTCCCTTTTCATAGACTCCGTCGACACCAAACACACCATCAACTCCAGCAACACCTTCGACAACGCCAGCCAATCCATCAGCCACTCCAAAAGGTGGTGCTTGGTGTGTCCCCAAGGCAGGTGTTTCAGATGCACAACTGCAGGAAAATCTTGATTATGCTTGTGCATTTGGGATCGATTGCACCCCGATCCAACCAGCTGGAGCTTGTTTTGAACCAAACACCCTGGCTGCTCATGCAACTTATGCCATGAATCTTCTTTATCAAACTGCAGGGAAGAACCCGTGGAATTGTGATTTCTCACAAACAGCCACGCTTTCGTCTACTAATCCTAGTAAGTCTTTTACGTAGTCCGAGTTAGTCCATTTTGGAACAAGGCAGTTTCAGAAGGAAAAACAGTCCTTGGAACAAGGCAGTTTCAGAAGGAAAAACAGTCCTTCAGATTTACTAATATTTTTTAAAACATTCTGAATTTTTAGGTTACAATGGATGCACTTATCCTGGTGGGAATGCCTAAAAGCAGAGGAATCCGTGACTAACAATGATAGTGGCTACAGAATCTTATTCTGATTCTTTCTTCTTTCTTTGCTAAATAATTTTATTCTGATTCTTGAGCAAGTGGACTGGGTATAAAAATTATACTATCATATATAGTACTAGAAGGGACCAAGGGAGTAATAATATAGGTGTAGTTCTCACCTTGTAGAGGAATTATTGGTGATCCTGTTTCTGATGTTTGTAATTCTCCTAAACCAGAATCTATGTAATGTCATTAGGCCAAACAGATTAAGCAAAAGTAGATATTTATATACTTTCCGCGGATAGGCAAAAATCAAAAATCCTAGAAGGGGTGTATTAAGCATGGATAGACGACATGACCCCGTGCATTCATAAAAATTTTCAGTGTTGAACCTATCCGCGAAAAATTATAGCGGATAGATGGTTACAACAATCGCATGTCAGGACCCGGACCCTTTATATATAACTTATTGAGTTGGTTCCCCCCTATAAAGGTCAATACTAGATCTTGGTGAAATTGGTTCTAACTTTCTTCTGCAGATAATGTGGGCTATCTTTAAAAACTACTTCCGTCTGCACATAGTATATATCACAATTTGGCAACTTGTTCAACTAGAGAACCTAAAGTTAGTTATTTTTACACTTCCTGTAACTTATTTTTTTTTGTGGAAATCAGTTATAATCACTGAATGATTACAGGAGAGCAAGCGAGTGAATAGTAATGCTGCTAGCTCTTTCTAGAACTTATTACTACAATTTTTACATAATTTTCAATCAAACTACAAAATACATAAAAACACAACTTTTTACAATCAGGGAAAGCCACTGGTAGGTGGTGCCAATTTTTCTGCAGCAGCCTACTACTCAGACCTGAGTTTATAGGCCTTTCAAGAAATTAGTTCAATAATGAAGAAGATGTACAAGAAAGGAAAAGTTGCATTGCATCTAACAAATATATTACTTTCAACTGACATGATTTTCGAGTTTTATACAATTAAGTGACTTTGTATACAAACCCTGCAGTTCGCCATCTTCGGCTACTGAGCAGGAACTGAGTGATCTTGTGATCTTAATGCATTTAACTATGTAAACCAATGACAGATAAAGTTCAATAAACTGAAGAATGCTATTCTTGAAAACATAACAATCGTCGTCTTGACTTCTGCAGCTTGCTTGATCTTGTTTCTTTGACGGGTGTTCTGCACATAAGAGGGAATGCAGAACCTTATCAGATCACTTATTATATTACAACCATCCGCGATTATGATTTCTAGTGCAATATAAAAAAGAATCCACAAAGTCACATATGATGTATGCATTTAGCTTATTATAATGTCAATTAAGAAATATGTTTCCTAGAAAGAAAAAAAGATCAACCAAACCAAATAGACCATATTTTATCCCCACAATTCAGCAATGAAATGCAAAAGACAAAAGGATGATAAAAGTTTGGAATAAAAATAATGCACCCATGCTGGAATGGATAAGATTGTTATGGAGAGACTATGGAGAGGTCAGAGGTCCATATGAACCAACAAGCAAGTTGAATAAAGATAGACTGATAGACCATAGATAGAGTAGTTCCATGTTCAGACATTTAAGTTTTGAGCTTAGAGTGAAATATTCCTTTTAATCTCTCTCCCCCCCTCCCTCCCTATTTTTGAAGAAGGTCTGTATGCAAACTCTTGACATACGCTGTCTGACCTTTTTCTGATCAAAAGCAACTAAGAGGTTGTTAACAAATGGATGTCGATCAAACTATCGTGCCAAGCACGATAATCTTCCTTATAAAACTACAACAAATTCTGATGCAAGATGAACAGATTTAAGTTTTAACAGAAAAGCCCAGATGTTGAGAAATCACATGAACCTTCACCTGTAGTCTCTAAAAAACTATTGAACCATAAATAATTTGAACCTTCAATATGACATTAGGTGGAGAAGTAACTGGATAAAAATTTACAACTAAAATTTCCAGTTTTAAGATTATGCAGCACCGACAATGTATGAAGCTAAAAGAGAGAGTAACAAGATATTCTTGATCCATCCAACACTATAAAGTTGCCTTCCAACAAAAAACACATTATTTTCAAAGCATGTGGATATCTCAACTCCTAAGACCCTACTTTCGAGTTGGAAAACTCCGTCTATTTGGTTTAATCTATCATCAACACAAACGTATGCAGGTTCCACACTTCACACCCCTTGACATGTCCATTTTCTTGGGTTATATTAAAGAGGAACAAGCTACATACTTGCAAGCTGTAACCTTTTTAGCCCGTCCCCCCCTCCCCCCTCCCCTCCCTCAATTAATTGTCCGGCCC
>PHNY01228296.1:37432-48332 GCA_003724115.2 Anethum foeniculum
GCTCCTTACTCATTGTATATAATCAGATAGGCTAGAATGTAAAGTTAGTTTTTTAGTCTTTACTTTACACAATACAAACATTATTCCGTATATACATTTTACAAGTTCTAATGAGATGATCGACATATTGTCTTCTTCTTCATGATGATGATTGTTAACTGTAATGATATAACGTGATGAATCTGCTTGAATCGATGAAGATAACATATAGTGCTCATCAAAAAACATCGAAAAATTCACACAGATATTTTCTACTCAATTACTGTGAGTGTGATCCGCATTCATATTTATGCGGCCTGGAACGAGGATACTGTAGTTCCTGCTACTCAGCATGTAATTCCTACTACTCAGCAAGTCTCATTGATAGAAAATCCTATAATGTTCTTAAATACGATAATGACATATTTTTTCGAGAATCAATTCAACATTGTTTAGAAGTTTATGGCATTTGTGACGGGTTATTATGTCTGTCTGTTCATGACAATATCTTAAATGAAAACCCTCCCATTTTTTTATATAATCCCATTATAGGAAAAGGGAAGAAGCTAATTCTCCAGTTCCTGATAGTTATATACCTGGATTCTTTCCAGGTAGAGGATATGTTTCTATTTGTTTCGGGTATCATGATGATGATTACAAAGTAATTAAGGTTGATTATTTGGGATACATGTACCAGGTTTATTTTTATAGTTTGAACACTGATAGTTGGAAGATTATAAAAGTTGCGGATGTTGCTGGTACTGGAACTGATGATTGTACTTTCGATATCTGGCCATATCCTAAGACCAAATTAGTTAATGGTGTTGCATATTTCGTACAAGGTAATCAAGTTGTATGTTTTGATTTGAGTTGTGAGATTATCCGAAAAATACAATGGCCTGCTGATGATCACGTTATTATGGAAGAGTACGGAGAATCAATAGCTCTAATAGGATCTACTCCTCGCAACAGAAACACGGGTAATGGTGCGGTGATGTGGGTATTGAGACAAAGCGAAAACTCTTATACATGGGAAGAAAAGTTTAATATGGAAGCTGGAAGAAATAATGAGTTGCTCCCGCAGCCTGATCCCGTGTTCTTTCAGCTGGCCAATTATTCTGCAGTGCAAGCTATGGGAGGCTTCATAGATAACAATGAACTTGTAATGAGGAGGTGGACCAGTCACTACTCTGGTTATATTAGTCGTGAGTATTTTCTGTGCAATGTAGAAAATGGATTTCAACAACAACTTCAGACTCCAGAGGAACGATCAGGTGAAGTAGCATTTTTACAGAGAATATATATGTTGACAGAGAGCCTCGTTCTACTCACTGAAACTACCATGCCTCCTATCCCATGAAATGGCACGTTTATCCTGTTCCTCCTATAATAAAAGTTGTCGAATACTGTATTCTTGGTACCCCTGATATGTGTAAGAGTAGTCCAAACCGCATTTTTGGTACCCAATTATCTACCGTCCAACCTGAAAGTTGTGATTCATAATGTATTCTGGAACTAATGTTATTTCAGCCTTCGCAGATATATATTTGTTCTCTGCAATATATTTGTTTCTGATCTTGTTAGACAACAAGGTTCATCTCGAAAAGTTGTTTATCCTTCATGCACTACATTAGTAACATTATAATCTCATTCCTAAAACTTGTTTGCTCTGTATACTACACTCTGCAAATTACACAGTAAATACAATTTAAGAAGTTAATCCTGCATATAAATTCTTCTGGTTCTTTAATCTTGATCCTTAAGTATAAGAAATTGACCACCTGTACACCAACCAGACAACTTTTAGTTAACCGCTCACAACTTGTCTACTCGCATCACCCTTGATCCCTTTACATGATGTCTAAGTGTTAAGGAACCAGTCACTTTAAAACCTCAAGGTGATAGAGAATGACCATTTCCGGAATCTTATATTATATTCTAACACTCGCCCTCACTCGAAAGCCCATTTTTCGGTCTACGATAAATTGTGATAAATATTAGGGTGGCAGGGGGTTGAACATGAGTCTCCCGCCAGCCTGAACTTTGATACCATATTAAATAACGATCACTTTAAAAACTAAAGGTGTTAGAGAATGGCCATTTTCCGTTACGGGTATATTCTAACACTGAGTAACCTGAGCATCATTGAAACTATTTAATCCAAATATGGTCGGCTATAATACTACCTCAAAACAAAGAAGAGATTTTGTTTTAGTAATACTGCAGCAACTGAACTATTGGTAGTATCTGAATGATGCCTACCCCTTTGTAATTTTTAGTTCGACTTTTTACATAAACAAAAGAATCTGCAATTTTCATGAAAAATACAAATAATAACTAACAAAAGGCATTTTCCAAATTTTCAGCTATGAAAGCAGTCTTTTGATTAAACTGGCAATAATTTATATTTTACAACACTCTCAGAAGTCAAAATATTCATAAAAAATATGCAGTTTTGATGCTAATTGGACGTTTTGTTAGAATTTAAAAACAAACAAACAAATGATTAGAACAATTATGGAGATTAGACATGTGATGATTAGGACCAAATTAATACTAGTTTATTATGAAAACTGACTGTTTTTTCTTTATTACATGCACATTTACCTCCTCATTGGTGAATATGTAAAATTTGAATACCATATATAGCAAAGTGATTAAAAAAATGAGAAATGTTATAGTCCCCGAAATGGTTCCCAAAACCGTTCCCGAATGCTAAGTTGTCAGTATGTGATTTGTTGTTTTCTCATAAATGATATGGACCCATCGTGCATTCATATGAGCCCCACGAATAAAAACACTTCATGTGTCATTCAGGAATATTTTTGGGAACGATTTCGGGATATGTAGTATTGCTCTAAAAAAATTTGATCCTCACTATTGAATCTGAAATTTAAACAGTACAAATTTTAACTTACATGTGAATAGTACAAGTATTGCCGCACAATTCTTCTTTAATATTCGATAAAAATTACCGAAGTACGTATTTCGGGTAAGTTATACGAGTATATGTTATATTTTAATCACAAGCTTGTAATTTTTCAATCAAATTATATAGTTACAAGTGTATTCTTGGTATATTTACATTAAAAAAGTCTTTGTACTCGTCTAAATTAGGTGAGTGCGTACTTAGGAGTATTAAGTCCTTAATAATTAGATTTAGGTGTTTCTAATGTTTGCACACAATAAACACTAATTCTCATGAATTTGGTGTATTTTAATTAATCTTTTAATTATAAGTATTGATAAACCTCTTACATTCACAACAATTTTACCAATAAAGATACAGCAAATTCATAAAATTTAGTGCTTGTTGTATTTTTTTTGCAGATTAAAAAGACCGATTAAATTTATATGTCTTATAAATGAATATCCCTTCTAACAATACCGGGCAGGAGTGCAATTGAACCAAAAGTGAACCACAAGAAATAAGTCATTCAAATAATATATATGTAGATTTTGAAAAATTTGATCCACATGAAATTGTTGTTCATTGGTATGATTGATAACGGTACTCACCAATAATACTTTTTTCACTTGCTTTTATTTAAATTTGAATAAAACCAGTTCAACAAAGCTTTATAATAATTTCAGGGTATATTCCAAATCTCCCATACTGCGCCAGCTTATAGCTGAATTAGTAGGCAGCAGTAGCAAAAGCTTTCTAGAGACATGAGGAATGTGCCAATTTCTTATAATCAAGTCAAATGAATTCTTTAAATAATCGAAATTTCATATTCTCATTTTGGATTCTTCCTATTAATTTAACTCAGGAGCCAACTGTGTTTAGAGCTTATTCCGTTCTACACTCTTTGCTCAACTGCCGGCTTCCTTCTCCTTCCATGCACCTCCCCCTCTTAGTTGTGTAAGTAGATATTTGGAAATTTTCGAGTTTCAGATCGTATTCGTGAATAATTTTATCTTTATTTAGACTAATATTTACGATCAAACTAAGCATAAGGTTAAAGTAGACCAATTTTGTGTACGTAATTTTATATTATTCAAGTCATATTTGAATTATCAATTTTTATCAGGTATATTTCATACGTAAATTGAGGTAAAAGTAAATGTATAGTGAATATACTTTATACGTAAAATCAAGTAGGAAACTGAATCAAGATTAAGTCGTGAATGCTTTCAAAAAAAAAGATTAAGTCGTGAATATATGATAAATATATTTCATACGTAAAATCGAGTTAGAAATCGAATCAAGAGTCGTGAAATAAGTTCGAGTCGGAAATCGAATCAAGATTGAGTCATGGGGGTCATTGACTCGTTGCCTGCCAAGCCATGAGTGTGTTATATATAGTTTCATTGCTAAAGAAGCTACAAACATACTAGAGTCTGGATTCAAAACTTCATGGCTACAAGCAAACGTTTCAGACTCAAATTATCTCTTCCAACATTTCAATTCTGCCGCACCAAAGTAACTCCTTCCATCACAAAGCTGCCTTCCGAGTCCACTACTTTATTTTCTCCTATAAACCCCAAATCATTAGAAATATCTTATCCCTCCTTCTCCGACCCCCCTCCAACCCCAGCCCGTCCACTAAAGATCATGCCGGTTAGCTTTAACACTAAACATTGTCCCTCACCATCACAAAAGATTTATAACTCTCCGGTTGCATATAATTCGGATGATAGTTTTGCATGGCCAATTACACCACCTCCAAAAGGCGAAAAAGGTAAGAAGCAAAAGGCAAACAAAACGAAGAAATCTAAAGTTAGCAGTGTTTCATCAGGAGAGAGCGGCTGGTTTAGTAGTGAGGAAGATGGCAACGAGAGCTTGATTTCATCGTCTGAGAATTTTGACACGTCTTGTGATTTTGGCAACGTTTCTTTTGTTAGTAAAAACGGTGCAAGCAAGAAAAAGGACAATGACAGGAATGGTGGTGATGATTCTCCAGTAAAGAAGTCCTCGACATCATCAGTGTTCAGGCGGTTGATGACGAGTTGTGCAGTGAATGATGAGAGTTTTGCTGTAGTGAAGAATTCACAGAATCCGTATGAAGATTTCAAGAGTTCAATGATGGAGATGATAATGGAGAAACAAATGTATGAGGCTAAGGACTTGGAGCAGCTGTTGCAGTGTTTTCTGTCTCTTAATTCTAGGCACCACCATGGAGCCATTATTCAGGCCTTTTCTGAAATATGGCACCTCTTGTTTATGTAAATCTTTCGCCTGCAGATGGAATTACATAAATTCTGTCTTAATTATTATTCTATTTGCTTATTTATTTGTTTGTCCATAAAAATGTAATATATATCATGATCATGAATTCCTTACTAATGATGCATAAGTAATAAGTTATATTTCATTCCTTACAGAAGTATTCTTCCTTGTAAGATCCTTCTCTTCCACCTTTTATTTTGTTCACAAACTTACCTTTTATTTCTACCACATTCTCTTTCTTCACCAAGTGGAACACTATGGTACCTAATTCATCAGGCTTCTATAACATCCCTTGAAGCTATGGTAATGGTTAAAAACTTCCGAATTACAGTATCCTACTACACAAAACTGAATACATGACAAACAATATGAACTTGACAAAAAGGGTGAATTCGAAATTTCAATGAATTCAAATCCAACAACAAAGTCATATATAAAGAGATTATTTGTGTATAATTTATGAAAAGAGCATACCGACTTAGCAGGACAAAGGAACGCAATCATGGTTCAAAGTTGAAACTGAATAATCTACTTTAAGGGTACAAACTAAATCTTTATGACATGATCACCATGAAATGAACTTAGTAACATTTACCAGACAACAGCCATTTTAAAAATTATTGTAATAATAATTTAGCACCTTCTCAACCATACGGGAGATTCCTATGGGGAGCATGCCTGCTTTATCATCCTCATCAGCTTGAAAATGCAAATAATGAATTGTGCAAGAAGCAACTTCTTCAGCATCCCTTTAGCTTGCAACATTTGTATTGTTTTCACCATTCTCAAAATATTTCACATGACATAGCACGCCGCCAGCTTCATCTGCAAAACAAATCTTCTTTTTCTCCCTATGCTTTATAGTTTCTGTAGCAGCAGAGGCATCCATGGTTGATCTCTGTGGTTGAGCCTTCAGAGATTTAAAACAAAACAAAGTAGGAAATCAGAAAAATGCTACAGTGTATTCAACAGTATTTATAACTTGCTAATTCTAGTTACTCAAGTCATATACATATTTACTGCATGGTAAGTTAGAGACAGGGTTACAAACCATTATTTTACAGAAACGGTTGCAATCTCTTGCCATCATAGACAGCCACTTTTTGGTTGTTTCCTCGACTTTAGTCGCACTCTTGATAGCTGATTTCACCTGTTAAGAGAATTTTGGACATGTCAAGAGAATAAATCATTGCACTTGAACATAAACCATATATGTGTTGGCACCAGCACCGTAAAACATTGACTTTAATGAGAATAAATCAATGACATAAAATTACAGTGTGCTTCTACT
The DNA here is from genome assembly GCA_003724115.2 of Anethum foeniculum. Classification (NCBI taxonomy): domain Eukaryota; kingdom Viridiplantae; phylum Streptophyta; class Magnoliopsida; order Apiales; family Apiaceae; genus Anethum; species Anethum foeniculum. Next base: position 43,876 of record PHNY01228296.1, read on the forward strand.
GAGAAACATATACAGAACAAGTTTTAACAAAAAGGAATTAGAAAAAATGCAAAGTAGCAACAGAAAGAACCCAATCAAACAGGGTGTGGACTATTAATTCACTATATAGTCACCATGATGGCCCAAAATCAATCCAAAATTCATTGACTTAAAGCATAGCAGAATCATGTCAGAGATAAAGTCTTTATGCATCATCCAGCAGGCAGAAAGTATATACATGAAACATCTAAAAAATGCTAAATAAGCAGAGCAAGGATGTTTCTAGCATTACATACCTCATCTGCATCATTTTTCATAGACGTACAGCGGTATGCTTCATGGAGCAATTTTTCTTCTGCTATGTCTTTTATTGACTTCAACTCCGTCATAAGCTTCACTGCTATAGACTCTATGTCCTGCATCTGTCGCTGGGAGAATGCAATTGCCCTTTCTTGACAAACTTCAGTGGAGGTTCTTCCATTGCAAATATCAAGAGGCAAACGAGTAAGCGGGGGACCGCCAACACGGCCTATAGGTGGATTACGTCTTTTGAGCAGGGCACCTTTCTTATTGTGCTTTGGTTTCTTGAGGATTTTCTTAGGGGCTATAATTGCTTTTTTTGTATTCGCCATTTCAGTAAATTCACCTGTCACGCATGATTCAACAGCTGCAGTGTCTGATAGTGCTGACAAAGCATTATCCTCAGTTTGGTTACCAGGGAACGGCTTTCCTTTGCCTTCTAGAATTAAAATAGACAGGATTAGTAAATCAAAGAAAGAACATTTCTCTTGACATTCCTTTAACCTACAAATAATAAAATGGATCTACTAATACGTATATTGTGATGTGTTAGACATTACAGCAATAGTGTTACATTTACCTTCCTGCGGTATATCTTATGTGTGTGTGCAGAAGCATATTAATTTATGCCTAAACATTTATACAGTAGGAAAAACTTGATTGGTTCGGCATCAATTTCAGTACTTTACTAAGCCATCTCAATTGGCTTCAAAGGTCTTTACAGAACAATTAAGATGAAGACGATCCGATTACTGTTAAAAGTTTATGAGAGAATGTTTATTTTATCTTGTTTACTTGAAAGGTAAGGAACTAATGATCATTTAAGCTTTTTTAGCTTGTCTGAAACAGTCCTGCCCTAACGCGTGCCAAATGCAAAGCAATCTTATCTTCTAAACAAGTTTTGTGCTGCAGAAGGATATAGTTTTTGAATATTTGTAAACTATATGATCTGCTATAAACAACTTACTATTATTCTCATTACCTTCAGTCAACTCCCTGTAATTCATTGTCAAACATACCTTCTCCTGGAAAGTTGGAGAAATAACCTGAGAGTATATAAAATGATAATCAAGGACTATAAAAAATCAAGAGAAAAAGTCTGGCTAGTAATTATATAAGTTACAAAAAGAAAGTTAACTTCATATGACATAGAATACCTTTCTCGTTGAGGGAAACCTCTCAGGAGGTTGCCACGGCACTATATCACCATGATTGTTAGCCTCTGGAATTGAAAGCTCATCATCAGCAGTGCTGGAGAAACTTATTTCCGCATTAGTATATATAGGTAACAACTGTTTCTCATTTGCATAGGAAGCATCCTCCAAATCAGTAAAATGAGTATCAGGCTCTAAACAATTTCCTGATGCGTTTGAATTGTAAGATACCAAAGACCAGTCTTCTTCAGTTGTTGGCGAGTCACATTCATCAGCAACCATATCACTATCAGGAGCTGAGCAAGGATAAAAATTCCAAGGGGAACTATAATAAGAGAATGGACTTCTCAAGGAACAATTGGGCTGATAGTGAGGCAAACTAGTTTTTAGAACATCCTCAAAAGCAGATACCATAACACCTCGACCACTTTCAATGCGACAAAGACTATCATTGGTTGCCACATTAGAATCTATACATTCAGATTCATTACTGAGTATCTCTGGCATATTCAAACTCTGGGAAGCACCAAAGATACTTAACCTATTCCTGGCATCATCCTCAAATATGCACAATTCACTGCCAATAACAACATTAGTAGGAGGCATCCCGTTATCAAAGGGCACCTCAGAAACTTCATCTCCAATTCCATGGATAACTAAACTTTTATCATAAACGTGTTTATCTATCAGCGGAAAGCTTTGACTAGATGGTGACTGCAGAATATCAGACTCTTTATGCAATTCTGTTACACAAGAAACAGAAGAATGTTGAAATGTGTCCCGGGTACTTGATTCCGCAGTCTTCACAGTAGGTGGAGGAAGAAAAGAGAGGGGCATAAAATCATCATTTAATTGACTAGGAGAAGATGCTTCATATTGTCCTGATAATAATATGGTTTCCTTGTTCTCTAGGACAGTATCTGAAGTCTGAAGGAGCTTACAGGAGTCCATTTCAAATGAGTTAAATTGCTTGTCGGGAATGGACGAACTATCGGTTGCTTCATCTGCAAAACTCACAATCTGGGGTTCAGCATAGCAGCCTGGAGAAACCTTAACTTTTATGGCAATAGGCGCACAACTTGCTTGTTGAGAACATGGAGGATCAAAAATCTGATCTGCTGTAAATAAACAATCATGTTCTGGAGCGGAGGCACTTTTCCTGGCATGTTTTTTTACAGACTTTGCACTTTTTGAGGGTTTTATATTCCAACTGCTGAGTGGTGTTGTGAGATCACAATCATCTTCATCTTTCTGAAAATCAAGACTTAAACAAACAGAATCTGAAATCTTTCTCTTCTTGGATTTGCAGGTCTTCCTTAGTTCCTGCAGCGTCATTTTCCCGAATAAAATATCATCTAATCCACTTGGTATTTCAATATCATTGTCACTGCAATCAGAAACACTGAATTCCTGATCTTCCTGCTTTGTTATTCTTTCTGCCTTTGGCAGGCATGGAATTTCAACAATATTCTCAACTTCTCCATTTTCACACCCATCTTGCAATGCAACTTCCAATGGCTCATGAAGATGTTTTGGACAGTCATCCTCGTAGATATCTATCAAAGTCCTGAACACAAGACTTGGTTTTCTACGAGAATTTACATTTAGAACCTTACTTACTGAACCACCCTTGATTGAGTTAATGTAGTGCAAAGCGCTACAGGGTTGCAACCTCATTATTTTGGAGTCAACTTGTATTCGTCCGCGTATATCTCCAACACCTTACAGTGACAAAAGAACTGCACCACATAAATCAAGCTTATTTAATCAGAATCACGTTAGCTAAGCTGAAGAAAAAATGTTACCATAACTTCATCGTTTCACAACATAAACCAATATCACCAAGTAGAACATATACACAAGTACAAAATGAGTCTGTTATCCTCCTATATCACTTAATAAATGTTTCTGTGAAACTATCTGATACAAGATAAAATACCAACAAAAGCCATCAATGATATGCATACTACCCCTAGCTTACGAAAGGATTAAAAAAAATCATCTGCCAATGTATGCGGAAAGGCCTTTAAGGCAGGTAACCAACACAGAACTTAGAAGATTACTAGGGGAGAAAGCAGAAACTAATCTAAACCAAGATTCTGACACCGACAAGTATAGCTTCCAAATAGGCTCTAATTATTCTGGTAAAAGAAAAATCTGAAGCTAAGCACTCTAATCAAGTCAAGTTTTGTTAAAGTTTCCAACTACACCTTCACAATTAATACTACAAACACCACTATAAATTCATCTTTATAATTTATCCCTTAATGTAACAATTACATAAACACCTACCTTGTATCCCTCTAATATATTAATTAAATGAACATAACGGTAAAACACCCCCAAAATTATAAATCGACAAAAATCCGAGCCGCATCAATCAAATCGAATTACAAAACATCGAAACACAAGCTCAAGCCCCCAATTAACTCAATCGGGTTATTTTTCCACTACATCTAACGAACCTAAATAAAATCAAAACAAAATTGTCGAGAAATGAGAACATAGAGCATCAGATTTAACAGAATTTCAAACAATAAACATTTCAAACAGATCTAAAAAAACTTCAATTCGCTAATTACACAAACCCTAATTTTGATTTAGCTAGAATAAATCTAATTACAACCAAACAGATCAAGAAGATAAAGATTTCAGATGTGGAATACTAATTATAAACCCTAGATCTGCTAATCTGATACATCAATTGCTTTTATTTCAAATTAACAATTATAAATATGTGAGTAGAGAGAGGAATTGAACCTGCTACGAAACGCTCGATCTGATTGCCAGCGGCAGAAAGTACTGAGAAGTTATGTATAATATGTTTTATATATTTTGAGAGAGACTTGAGAGAGACAGAGAGAGAGAGAGAGATTTGAGCTGGGTGTATGAGAGAGAGAGAGAGAGAGAGGGAGGGAGGGAGAGAGAGAGAGAGAGAGAGAGAGAGAGAGAGAGAGAGAGAGAGAGAGAGAGAGAGAGAGAGAGAGAGAGAGAGAGAGAGAGAGAGAGAGAGAGAGAGAGAGA
>PHNY01228302.1:1260-15829 GCA_003724115.2 Anethum foeniculum
CAGGCCCTAGGGATACATCGACAACTTGCTTCAACAAATTCTTTAACCACATGCCCTGTGTGGCCGCAGCAGTAACTGCCATGAATTCAGCCTCACAAGAAGACAGAGCTACGCACCTCTATTTATGTGACACCCATATTATCAAATTTTCATTCAAATAGAAAGCCATACCAGTTGTGCTCTTTCTGTTATCCACGCTCCCTGCATGATCACTGTCAGAATACCTACTTAGTAGATAGTTCCCAGTTCCTTGTAGATACACCAATCCATAGTCTGTAGTGCCTTTGATGTAGCGAATGATTCTTTTCACATCATTATAATGTAGCATGGTAGGCCTTTCCATATACCTGCTCAAAACTCCAACAAAGTATGCAATATCCGGGTGGGTGTGAATAAGATACTGTAACTCACCAATAATGCTCCTAAACAATGTGGAATCAACTAATTCCCGCCTTCATCTTTAACTATCGGTACCTTGGACTCCATAAGATACTTTACCGATTTGCACATCGACATATCCAGAATTTTCTCCCATATGCCATTTGCTTAATCTCAATATACCCCTTCTGCTGGATTACCTCCAGGCCAAGATAATATGCCAGTTTCCCTATATCACTCATATCGAACTCACTTTGCATATGTTTCTTGAACCTTACAATATTTCCATTCCTCAACCCTGTCACCAACAGGTAGTCGACATACACAGCTACTATTAAGCATTCAGGTCCTTTACATTTGGTGTAAATGGCGTGATCATACGAGCATCGTGAGAAACCCAAGCTCCTCAGATACTTATTTAAGCGTGAGTACCATGCTCTAGGAGACTGACGAAGTCCGTAGAGCGCTTTCAACAGTCCATAAACCTTGTGCACTTCTTTTTTATTTTCAAAACCAATGGACTGACTCACATAGACCTCTTCCATCACTTCTCCATTCAAGAAAGCTGATTTTACGTCAAAATGATGCACTTGCCACCCCTGTTTTGCCGCCACAGCTAACAACAATCTCACTGTTTCCATTCGAGTTACCAGCGCTAAAACTTTGTCGTAGTCTATTCCTTTTTTTTGTACATACCTCCTTTCCACGAGTCTTGCCTTGTATTTCACTATGTCACCGTTTATATCTTTCCTAGTTTTGTAAACCCACTTCAAACTAATGGGTTTGCGTCCTGGTGGCAAATCTGTTAATACCCAAGTCTTGTTCTTCTCTATTGACTCAATCTCGACTCTCATTGCTTCCTTCCAGTGTTCATTTTCCTTGGCCTGCTAGAACGTTATTGGTTCCTCAACTCTCATCCACAGTAATTTATCTGAAATTTCAATTTCCTTTGTCTCGTCGTAGATATCATTTAACAACCGGAAATTCCTGGGCTTACTTGAGTTTCCCGATGTCTAAGAATTATAACTCCCAGAACCATTCTCCTGAACTGTTCACAAAGTTTGGTGACCATGGTGATGATAGCTCAGATTCCTTATCCTCCTAGACACTGGTCTATGCATCAATAATAACGAAAGTATCAATTAGATCATTACCTCTATTGTCACTGCATTCCCAGTTCCATCATTTTCCTTCATCGAACACTACGTCCCGACTTACATGTAACTTTCCAGTACTTGGATTATACAACCTGTGACCCTTTATTCCAGGTTCCTTTCTAATATAAATCATTGCCACACCTCTATCATCGAGTTTCCCAGGCCAACATTTGGAATTTTAACCTACGCCAAACAGCTAAAATACTTAGGTGTTCCAATTTTAGTTTCATACCCGTCCAGGCTTCATAGGGAGTCTCTCCTTTTAGTGCTTTTGTTGGAAAACGGTTCAAGATGTAGACCAAATTCCTAATAGCCTATCCCCACATCATGGTTGGTACACCTTTTTCTTTTAAACAGCTTCTTGCCATTGCCATCACTGTTCGGTTTCGCCGTTCTACGACCCCGTTTTGTTGAGGGGTGTAGGGGACTATCAAATGTCTCTTTATGCCTGCCTTAGCACAATAATCTTCAAATTTATTAGATATGTAGTCACCGCCCCGGCCTGTCCTCAGCGTTTTGATTGTATCACTGGCTTCTTTTTCAACTAACGCTTTAAACCTTTTTAATGGTTCTAAAGCCCGATCTTTAGTTCTTAATATAAACACCTATATTGTCTGGCTATAATAATCAAATAACAAAAACACATACCTGTCTCCAGACGGTGCGGAGGCAGACATTGGTACGCAAAGATTCTCATGGATTAACTCAAATTTATTTTCTGTCATGAATTCTGACCTTGATGAGAACGACCTTCTCGCTTGTTTAGACAATAAACAGCCACTACATACTAATTTAGGTTGGATTAATTTTGGTAAGCCCCGTGCCATCTCCTTCTCTGACATCATATGTATAGCCAGAAAATTCACATGGTCCAACCTAAAATTCCAGAGCCATGTTTGTTCTTCAGCCTTTGACAACATACATACAGCACTGTGTTCTTCAATGACGATTTTGTACAGCCGAAATCTGTACTTTCATCAATAACTCGCCACAACCATTGTAAACCCATAAGTATTACCCGCTTAACACCACCTTGTTACCATCCTTTGATAGTTGCCTTAGTGATATTATGTTGTTACACATCGTCGGGATGTAGTACATTTCCCTTAGTGTATGCACGTCTCCAGTTTTGCACTTAAATACTATCGTTCCTTTGCCTTCAATCTTAACTGAGTAGCCATCTCTGAAATGCACTTGGCCAGAAACATTTTCATTCAATTCATCGAACTTCTCACGGTGCCCAGTCATATGATTACTGGCACCGTTGTCTAAATAGCATAAGTTTTTTTTTTCTGATTTCATACCTCCCTTCTGATCGAAGCTTGGAATGACTTTTTCTTCATTTAACAACACTATATCGTCTTCTGGTGGTCACATTCAGTTAATAGTAAGCTAGGTGCGTCATCCTTGAACTTAGTTAAGTTGGACTCAGGGGCTTGCTCTTTACTCTTCTCATTTTCCTTATGTGGTTTTCAGCACTCAGCCGCGTAATGACCATACACGTTACAATTGAAACACTTTACCATGCCTCTGTCAGGAGTTGTGTTAGGGTTCCTGTTTGATCCATCACCTACGTTTTGCTGTTGTTGCTGGCCTCTGCCTCCTCTGTTTTTACAAGGGCTACCCCTTCCTCTCCCACGAAACCGTGACCACCTCTAGTTCTCTGATTTTGTGAGGACGTCGTTCCACCTTTGTTCGCCTTCTTTGCACATTCCTTCCACGTGAGAAGAAGTTGTCCACTTGTATTTACCGTTTTTCCTTTCATCCTTTTTTCATGGGCCTTGAGACGTCCCATAACTTCTTCGACTATCATGATCTTCATATATGCAAATTGCTCGATATTTGAGGCAATTTGAAGGAATTTGTCAGGGACGGCTTGTAAAATCTTTCTTACAACACTCGACTCCTCCACCGTTTCTCCAAGAACTCTTATATTAGTAACAATTCCACTCAGCTTCATACAAAAATCGTCCACCTGATCCGTCTCCTTCATAACTAGAGATTTGAATTCTACCTTTAACGTCTACACTTTTGCTTCGTTTACGCGCTCCGCACCCATACACTATGTGTTAATAGCTTCCCAAGACTCCTTAGCAGTCTCTTTCTCAGCAATGGTCAACAATATATCCTCTAGCACAACTTGATATATCGTAGCAAGGGCTACATGTACCTTCTTCTCATCTACGGCCGCCTTGGGATCCTTTTGTTCAGTCGTACCCCAAACTCCTTGTACCTTCATTTCAACGACCATGCTGGTGCTTCTTGTTAGTATTGGATAGCTTAAACCCAAGGTTCATTCTTTTGCCTTGGACGTGTCCATCTCTTCGTCTGTGTGTTTGAGTTGATATTTAGGTATACAATACGTAAACACCTGCTCTGTTACCAAATATTACGAGTAAGATATTTATATGTATAAATATAGCTGATGGATATATACGGGAGAAACAATCGGTATTGTATTAATTTGTTAACCCCTGACTTTTTACGGAATAAATAGAAAGTTGAATACAAAAAATACCTACAAACTAGGAAATGCAGAAAATGGATCCTAAAATCACTCATCAACTGAGTCACTTTTTCCTATAATATCTCTACTACCATATGACTTATTCAATCAAATACTAATTAACTAAACACTTTATTTAACACAAGTTTAGATTAATAAATAAAATTCCAACAAAAAATTAGTTAACAAATCGAGAATTTATAATCTGATCAATACTAATATAGAAAGTACACTTGTCACTTGCTTGCAATATCTGGCTAGGAAGTCTGTGACTAGATTGTATGATAAGTATTAGAATATAGTTTAATCAATATCGTAACATTGTGATTACATAAAAATAATGATTAAATATATACGAATATATATATATCTTAACAAAGCATATGCGAAAAGAAAAATATAATTGACCTAATGGGGATAAAAATATGATAATCATCAGATTGGCAAGGATACAAAATTCGAAGATTGTGTAGAACTACAAGCTCATCAAATTCACAAGAACTATACTTAGTCCACAGAGGTTTAAATCATCGGTTAAAACTAGAAAGAGATTTCTATGACCAATGAAAGATTTATAGGATTATGATAAATTACCAACAATGCAGCCATGTATATCTTGATTATTTATTTTACCCGAAAATAGTAATTTTAACTTTTTTTATGCCATTTACATAACTACTCGAGGCGGGGAAGAACCCATGAAAGTGAAGTTGGACATATAAGTCAAAAGAAAAGAATAGTTTGAGTTAGTTCACTTGAGCTGGTAAAGAGTTTGACCTGGAACAAAGTTGCAGAGAGTCCCGCGAATATTCTTGACTTAAAATTGGTTGAAACCAAGTTTTGAAGTATGTTTTTATTGAATATTCCTCCTACTTAAATGAGATGTCTTATTGTGCCAAAGAAAGAAAATTAGTTTTATACCAATACCAATTCTAGTTGATGTTACTTTAGGAGGAATCCCAAAAAGACAATTTTGGGAGAAATTCAAAAAAGAGACATCTTTATAACTTCTACTACAAAGACTTCATAACTTCCATTACAAAGACGATCATTCCCCCAAGCTTGTATACTCTATGACCCATAAATGGGCTCTCTAGTGAGGAGAGCATTAGAATACTAATATAAGATTATGGTGAAGGCCTTTCTCTATAAACTTGAGGTTTTAGAGTAATTAGTTCATTAACCTAGTCTACTTCCTTACAAGTTAAGAAAAATAAACAAATGTGAAAAGAGGGTGCAACAAATTTTACAAGTTTAATAAATTCCACGACAAAATCTTTTCAAGGAGGAGATATTGTAATAGTCCAAATAAAATATTTATTTTCAATATTTTTTTGAAAAATCTATTATTATTATTATTAATATTATTATTATTATTATTATTATTATTATTATTATTGTTGTTATTATTATTATTATTATTATTATTATAAGTAAGTGAATAAGGAAGTATCTAAATGAATTATAGTCATTTTAGTAAAATGGTTTTGCTGGTGGACACTTACAGATTGTAAAGGCTGTTAAACGTAGATTGAACAATTGACATTCTTTCAAGAAAAACATATATGTGGTTAAGAAAATACGTTGTATGATGAGTTGATGACTTACCTATTCCTTTAATTAAAATGTCCATAATGAAAGAGAGAAAATAATCAAAGAGGGCAGATAAGAAGAGAAACTATCACCAAGTAGAAGAAGTGGTTGCCCATACTTGGAATAACTAGTAAAATAATTTAATCCGAGGTATCAATTATCAAGTAAAGGTGCTTACGAGCCCAATAAAAGTCTTAATGAACAAGGCAAAGAGATGATTAAGGCAAGTTACGAATTAACCACTTCTCTAAATTCTTTGTTGATGCTGGCGAAGTTTATTTTACCAAGTATGTTGTTAATTGGTTCTATTAGATAGACATCAATTGCAACACAAGTCTTGTCTTTTGACATGGTGAGGGTGTTTTATCTATAAACGTTTTATTATCGTTTTATAATCTTTTCAATCCAATTCGTTTCAATATCGCCAATCAGTATGATGTAGTACAAGAAATGGAAAATGAGTTTGCCATGATATCCATTGAAGATGAAGAACAGGGAGGGATTAGCTATGAGGAGGATACAGAACCATTAAGTGAAATTGACACACGTTAGTGCTTGGTAGGGCGATTTTTAACAGAATCTTCTATAGATTTTCAAGCCATGCAACATAAAATGGCTTCGTTATGGCGTCCGGGAAAAGGTATGTACGTTAAACAGCTTGAAGCTAATCATTTTTGTTTCAGTTTTACCATGATATAGACATAAAACGAATCTGTGATGGAAGCCCGTGGACGTTTGGTCGGTTTCACCTGGTGTTTGAGCGGTTAAAAGAAGGAGACAACCCTCGTACTATGCCTATTAATAATCTGGAGATATGGGTGCAGCTGCATAATCTGAATGCAGGGTTCATGTCGCAAAGAGTTGTTACTGATATTGGTAACTATATAGGTAAATTTGTGGAGTCGGATGCCACAATTTTGTTGGAGTACGGAGGGAGTTTCTTAGAGTCAGGGTATCCATTCCTCTGAATATACCAGTGAAAAGAAGAATGAAATTAAAGAAATCAGAAACCAATTGGCGCTGGGTTAATTTTAAGTATAGGAATATTCCCATTTTTTGTTTCATCTGTGGTCTAGTTGGACATAGCGATAAATTTTGTTAGAAGTTGTTTGATACTCCAGCTGATAAGGTAGTAAAACTGTATGGCTCCTGGATGCGAGCTGAACCACGTAGACGTAGTTACACGGATGGTAACAAATGGCTGAAAGTGGGAGGTTCAGGTCCGGTGAACGCTGCTAGGGAGGATGGAGGTGATAGGTCTGGTACCGTGAATGTAGCTACGGAGATAAGGCAAGGAGTTAATTTAGGCGGGACTGAGGAATCAAATCTGCAAGAGAAGGATAAGGTTGACCCCAGAGGAGAGAAATCAGGAAACTCATTTGAAATTCCTAACAAAAAAACCATGTTGTTACCTTCTTTTATGGAGAATAAATCAATTTATGAAGGAAATAATATAACCAAAGATTCTGCTGAGATTATTATATCAGACCCGAAAAGACGTCAAATGGGCCACGAGGATAATGGATCAGACACCAAAATGAGCACAAGCCCAAAAGAAGTAAACCAGAACCAAAAAAACGTGTTTTTGGCGGGTACTGCACTGCAGGCCCGCCTCTCCGCATGAGTACTTTTAGTTGGAACTGCCAGGGTATTGGGCCACCTGGGAAATTTTGGTTTTGGTTCTGGCCACCTGCCAGTATTTTCCTGACGCAATCCGTCAGGAAAGGCCCACAATTGTATTTTTGTGTGAAATGTAATGTGGTAAAGATATGATGGAACATATTCAAGTAAAGCTGGGTTTTCAGGGCCTTCTAGTTGTGGAGGCACAGGGTCGCAGTGGGGGACCTGCTCTTTTATGGAAAGAATCCGATCGGGTTAAGCTTCTCAGCTTTTCAAACCATCACATTGATGTGGAAGTAAGTATAAGTGGTTCGCAGGCTTGGCGACTAACAGGATTCTACGGAGAGCCAGAAGAAAACAAGGGATCTTCTTAGAAATTTATCCAGAGATTCGAACTTACCTTGGTGTATTATTGGCGACATGAACAACATTGTTGCACAAGCAGATAAAAAAGGAGGATCTTTATACCCACATTGGCTATTAGACGATTTTAACGAGGTTCTTGAAGAGATAAATCTAAAGGATGTGGAGTTTATGGTCACCAATACACGTGGGAAAGAGGGAGAAATACGCCGAATTGGTTGAAAATTAGGCTTGATCGTGCATTGGAAAATAACTGGTGGTTTGATTTATTTCCCCTGGCGAAATTGTACAACTTGGAGGGTTCACCAAGTGATAATAGCCCAATCTTTTTGGAACTAATGAGCAGGAAAAAGATCGAAGGAAAAAGAAGCTTCCGTTTTGAAAATGCTTGGCTTATGGAGCCTCTATGCAAGCAGATTGTTCAAGACAATTGGGAGGGAAGTTCAGCTGATATTATGTAGAAGATGAAGCTTTGTGGAGACATTTTGAGCTTGTGGGGAAAAGAAATAACAGGTTGTTTTGGAAAAAAAATCAAAGAATGCAAACTAAAGCTGAAGTATCTTCGAGGTACGCGTGATGCTGATTCCATTAAACGTTTCAGAGAAATGAAGCAGCAACTTTTCTTGATTTTGGATCAGAAAGAAGTCTTCTGGTGCCAAAGGTCAAAATAACTGTGGTAACAAGCGGGCGATAAAAATACAAAGTTCTTTCACGTAGACTGCAACACTAGACAATGTACAAACCGCATTCAAAAGTTAAGAAATGATAGTGGCGAGTGGGTGGATTGGCAAACTGGTATTCAAGAACTTATCACAGAATACTACAAGGACCTGTTCACATCTGCTAGTACGAGTTATGACGAGGTCTTAGACTGTGTTCCCTCATCCATTTCTCAAGACCACAATAACGAGCTAGCTCAGGAGGTAACTAAGGAGGAGTTTAAATCTGCTTTATTTCAAATGCATCCCGACAAAGCTCCTGGGCCGGACGGCATGACGCCGGCTTTTTTCCAGAAACATTAAGAGATCGTAGGTGAGGATGTATTTCAGCTGGTTAAAGATTTCTTCAGTAATGGTGATATTATGCAGGGTCTGAACAACACGAACATTGTCTTAATCCCTAAGAAAAAGAAACCGACTATGGTGGGAGACCTTAGACCTATCGCTTTGTGTAATGTACTGATGAAGGTTATTACTAAAGTGATGGCTAACAGAATGAAAGGTAAGCTAGATAATGTGGTCTCAGATACACAGAGTGCATTTATTCCTGGTCGATTAATCACTGATAATATCATGATCTCTTACGAAATCATGCACTATCTCAAAAGAAAGAAGGTTGGAAAAGACGGGTATATGGCTTTGAAGCTGGATATGAGCAAGGCGTACGACCGAATAGAAAGGAATTTCTTAAGAGCAATTTTGTGCAAAATGGGATTCTCTCAATGGTGGGTTCAGTTGGTTTTAAAATGTGTCACTACAGTTTCTTATTCGATCATTCATGGTGAACACGTGATGGGTCCTATAATACCGATTCGGGGTATTCGCCAAGGGGACCCCCTCTCCCCCTATTTGTTTATCATTTATGCTGAAGGATTTTCTTCCCTGATAAGAAAGTATGAGACAAAACATTGGCTTCATGGGATAAAAATCTGCAGAAAAGCCCCACTCTTTCACACATGTTATTCACCGACGACAGTTATTTATATTATAAAGCGGACTTAACTGAAGCAAATAGGGTGCTGGAACTTCTTGATTTATATGAAAAGGCATCAGGACAAAAAGTGAATAGATGTAAGTCATCAGTTTTCTTTAGTAATAATGTTATTGAGTACAAAAGACAATTGATTTGTCAAAGCTTACAAATGGTTGAGGCAGATGAGCAGAGCACGTACCTGGGATTACCGAATGTTATTGGTAGAAATAAGTCTGCAATTTGGGGATTTCTGAAGGAGAAAGTCATTAATCGTATTCGAACCTGGAATGGACAGTATATTTCAAGGTCAGGTAAGGAGTTACTTATCAAGTTAGTAGCTAAAGCTTTGCCTGTGTATGCAATAAACGTGTTTTTACTCCCATTAGAAATCACAAGAACGATAGAAAAATGTCTGGCTAAGTATTGGTGGGGATCAGTTCAATCGGGTGATACCAGGAAATCACAAATTTGTTGGATGTCTTGGGACTGAATGGAAAAACATAAAACTGCAGGTGGTTTAGGATTCAGGAATTTTCGAGACTACAACATTGCGATGTTGGGAAAGCAAGGTTGGAGGCTTGTTATTAAGCCTCACAGTTTAGTTTCGAGAGTGTATAAGGCAAAGTATTTCGCAGATATTGACTTCATAAACTCGAAATTGGGTCATAACCCGAGCTTTATACGGAGAAGTCTAATGGAAGCGAAGCAGATGTTGTTAGATGGAAAATTGGAAGTGGGAAACATATTCAAATTCTGGGACAACCCTGGTTAATGGCTGGGGATAGCCCTCATGTTACCTCAACCTCACAAGCATTTCAGAACAAAACAGTGGACTCACTATTCTGCATTGATAGGAAGGAGTGGGATATGGAGATTATAACAGATATATTTAATCATCATGATCAGGATAGTATTCTTAAGATGAAGTTATACGAGTCAGATGATCAGGATATGTTATTCTGGAGACATGAGAACACAGGTGAGTACTCATTAAAGAGTGCTTATAATGTTTTACAAAAGCAAAAATGTGCTTGGATATCAGAGGATGCAAAGAGTATGTGGTACTCATTATGGAATATTAAAGCCCCTCCGAAATGTCTGAATTTGGTTTGGAGGGCACTGGAAGGGTGTCTACCAACATTGACACAGCTAAGCTTGAAACACGTTCAAGTGGATGTGATGTGCCCATTCTGCTTTTCTGGTATAGAAAGCACGATCCATTGCTTGGTATCGTGCACATTTGCTAAGCAATGTTGGAATACATTACTGCCAGACTTGCAGTGGGTAGAGGTTGGTGATTTTAGAGATTGGTTTGCAACTATCCTGGCAAATACAGATAGTAGAAAACAAGCTGAAGCTATTACTTTGTGCTGGAACTTATGGAGAACTTGAAATGATAAGGTCTGGAACCAAAAAATTTCGACGGTCAATAGAGTCGTTGCAACAACAAGGCAGTATCTTACACAATGGAATGTAGCCCAACAGAGATTTTTTACTGTTCCTCTCCAGCCTCAAGCTGAAGGAGATGGATCAATGGTTTCGGTCAAGCCTCGAGTAAATGAAGTTAAGATATCAGTTGATGCAGCGGCCTTTGAGGATTGGGAAGGTGTGGGTATGGGTCTTGTTGCCCGAGATTCTGAAGGTTTGCTACTGGAAGCCACTGCTAAGTTTTACCTCATGCTTGACTCCCTTTGTTAGCAGAAGCAATGGCCATAAAGGAAGCGCTCAGCTGGAGTGAGCATATGTCTGGTGATCGAGTTATTGTGGAAGCTGATTGTTTGGCTGTGATTCAAGCTATTAGGAGTGCAGCTCCAATGAGATCTGGTTATGGCTCTATTGTGGAGGAATGTCGTGGCCTCCTCAAACGACTTCACAAAGTTGATTTGTTCTTTATTAAACGGTCTGCAAATATGGTCGCCCATAGTTTGGCTAGGGAATCGTATTTACATTCAGGTCGTGTATTTAGTAGGAGTACTGTTCTTACTAATATCCAAAATTGTATTGAGTTTGATCTTTGTTAGTAATAAAATTCCAGCTTTCCGTCAAAAAAAAAAGATAGACATCTAATTTAATAATCATGGCCTTTTGTTACAAATGATTCCAAAATCTGTCTTACCAATATAAAGTGTTCTTGATAATGGTATGCATATCAATTAAACATACTTATCTATTGACTTTGTGTTTTTCAACTTATTATTAATGTACCGTGGAGACTCTTTAATATGGAGTTACTATGGACAACTAACTTGGACAATCTACAGCCTCATATGTGACTGAAATATGTAATTTGCTTCTAATATTTGGGGCGTTTGTAAGTAACTCTTCTTTTGTATATGTAAAATATTTAAAATTCCATTTAGCTGGTTTTCGAATATATTGAGTTAATTCTTGTAATAAATATCTAATGGGCTATTTATTGAATATATTTGGAGTTACTATGTTGTGTTTGTCGATCCATCGACTCAACTTATAAGTTAAGTTTGAATGTTAGTAACTGTGTTTTTTTTTATTTTCACTTTTTTATTAATTTTAGTTTTAAAATATATATTTTAAAATGTTAATCTAACTTAAAATTCAAGAATTAAGATGATTACATTTAAAAATTATTTATTTTAGATAAAATTATAACTTATAATTAAATTATCCAAACACTAATATAACTCATCTATGTATAACTTATAAGTCAAACTTATAAGTATTCATCTATGTATAACTTATAAGTCAATTACTCATTTTAAGTCATAAGTTACTATGTATAACTTATAAGTCAATTAAATTACTAGTGTGTTATCCCTATCAGTTATAAATTAGTATGTAGTTTTTACCACCTTATTGTTATTTGGGATGTCCATGACCCTCTGTCAACCATACTAAACATTCAATTAATAATAGCCATAAAATAAATTTGCTTAGAAATAAATTAGGACTTATGCTGACTTACTATATTTTATGGACCCACACATCTATTAGTGGAAAATTTTATACTATTAATTTATAACTTTTAATTTTATTTAAAAAATTAAATTATAATTATGAAATGATTGTTTATAAAAATAAACTTACCATAATATTTTGTCAAAATCAAGTATCATAAGAAAAACTTTTACTGTTTCTTATTCGATTGTTAAGTACTGTTTCATATTATTGTTACTAAGCCAAGCTTGTAAAGCTGCACTGATCTATATGCATTTCAGTATCTAGATATGGAGATTAAGATATAACAAGGATTGAATGAGTCATTACCTCATTTTTAAATTTCTCTCTACTCTGTGAGAGTTGTGTTTTGTCTTCGACCTAGGTTGTGAGAGCTTTCCTGATGGCGAGGTACCAAAATATAGATGAACAGATGGCAGGGTTGAACATAGAGGAAGAAGGGAATCAAGAATTTATGTTCGACGATGATGTGGAGGAATAGGTAAACAAATACGAACTGTGTCTTGTTGGTAGATTTCTAACAGAGAAGAATATCAACTCCAGGGCCATGGTGTCAAAAATGGCGGATGTATGGAAACCAACGATGGGAGTTAATATCAAGAAGATTGATCCTCGTATATTTCTTTTTCAATTTTATCATAGAGAAGATCTATTATGGGTATGCAATGGGGGGCCATGGTCTTTTGACAATGCCATGCTGATTATTAGTCAAATTCCCGCTGGAGAAGATCCTCTGAAAGTTCCTTTATGGTTTGTGGAAATATGGATTCAAATCCATGATCTTCCTACGGGGTTCATGTCGGAAAATGTGGGCAAGCAACTTGGCGATTTCTTTGGTGAGTTTGTAAGCTATGATGCAAAAAACAATTCAAGTATTTGGATGGAGTATATGAGAATCAGGATTAAGCTTGATGTACGTAAACCACTTAAAAGAAGAAAGAAAATCAATAGAATGAATGGTACAGACTTCACAGTGTTTTGCAAATATGAACTCCTTGAGGATTTTTGTTTTGTATGTGGTCTTTTATCTCATACGGAGCGTTTCTGTAGACGTAATCTTGATAGAAGAGGTGAAGATAGTGCTAAGGAGTGGGGGGCATGGCTGAGAGCACCACCGCATAGGTCGTCGGCTCAAGGCAGAAGCAAATGGCTGAGAGATGAGCATGATGTGGACTGGGCGGCAAAAATTGGGCGCAATAGTAACTGTCCACCAAACATGGGAGAGAATTGTGGAGATAATGATAGAAGTCTGATAACGAGGCATGATCCTAGGAGATTGGATAAAGATAAGGTGTTTAAAGATGGATATGAGATAACAATTGGCGGGATTTTTTCAAATAATAAGTTAGTAATAAAAGATACAGAAGTTGGGCTGGGTAATGAGGAGGAAATTGGGCTTGATATAGAGGACAGGAAAAGAAGGAGAAGTGGGCCTCAGTCAAAAGGGATTATGGACACAGACGATGTTTTACTGAGCTCGAAGGAGGAAAACAAAAATATTTCAATTCTAGAAGTTGTTCTTTCTGATTCTGATTGTTCAGCATCTAAACAATATGAACTGGCTAAGCTTGCAAGGCAAGCTAGACGGACATCATGAATCTCATGAGCTGGAACTGTCGAGGGCTTGGGAACCCTCGAACAGTTCGTATCCTTTGGGACTTAATCAAGTCTCATTCTCCCGTATTTCTTTTTCTAGCTGAAACAAAAGTGAACAGTGATACAATTGCTGGTTTGTGTGAAAGGTTTGGTTTTGTGGAGTATTTTTCTGTTGATAAAGTTGGGCAAGGTGGAGGGTTAGCAGTTATGTGGAAACAGACAGTGGCTTGTAAGGTAGTAGACTCGTCAAGTAATCATATCGATGTGCTATTTTTAGAAAAGAATAAACCAGTGTGGAGGTTGACTTGTTACTATGGTCTCCCAGAAAGAAACAGAAGAAAGAAGTCGTGGGATCTTCTTCGACATTATGCTTTAAAAGATTCCCTTTTATGGGTAGTGTTCGGAGATTTTAATGATTTATTGTATGCACAGGATAAGCAAGGGGAACACCCACATCCTCAATCTTTAATGGATGGATTCAGGTCTGCCATTGAGGATTGCAGGCTTGTTGAAATGGATCTGATAGGAGGGAGCTACACGTGAGAAAAGAGTTGTTGAACAAGACTGAAGCTAAATATATTATCTCAACAATTCCTGGTTTGATAACTGAACATAGAACAGGACTTGCAAATAATACTATGGTCACTGGAATTATTCTAATTGAAGATTTGGTATATGCATGGATCAAGACAGACTACAGTGAAGAAATCCTTGGCAAAGCACTGTCAGA
>PHNY01228319.1:1683-14027 GCA_003724115.2 Anethum foeniculum
ATTATAGCAGTTCTTGCAGTGAGGACAATTGTGTAAAATGGGAATGTGCACTAGTCTTGTATAGGTAATATATATTGCACATTCTCATTAGCCAAGAGAGAGTGAGTGACAATAGAAAAATTAGATCTGTCTTTTCTTTCTCGGTAAGAAAAACAAAGAACATTCAGCTTCTTTGTTTTCGAAGCCAGAACCATCATTCTGGTAGTTGTAGTATTCGATTTACTTGTATAAAGTGAATTGAAGTATCTTTGTGTGTTCTTGTCTTTACATTTCCGCATGCATACACAGCTCACACAATACAGCAAACAGATTTCAGAAAAACTCATANACTATGGATTCACTCCCCTCTGTCTAGTTACTTGTGATACTCATAGTTAAGAGTCCTTCATACCCAATCAAATTGAAACGCCCTCTCATGGCTGCATCCCCAGTTAAAATTGTGTAGTCAGTAAGTGTTGGTAGATGAAGAGCTTCCCGCACTGTCGTAGGCGTAACAACCTTTTCTTCATCTCCAAGGGGAAACACTATACTTGGTGTCCCATTATCTCCTCCATCATCAAAGGCAGCAGATCTCCAGAACTCAAGAGCTTGCCTTCCATAAATCACTATTGGGTTTGTCAAGGCAAAACCCACCTCACCTTTAAAAAATCTTGAATTAGGTGGAAATCAAAATCCACTCCTTCATTATGGAGAATGGTTGTGTAATTCTTTGTAACAAACTCTGCTCCACCAAAAACAAAAGCCTTGGATGCCATTAAATTAGAGAATTAAAAAGTGTTTAAGATTAGGGTTTCAGAGTTTGGAGAAGTTGAACAGAGAATAGAGAGAGAGAGAGAGATACGAGAGAATAGATACAGTTGTGTGTGAAAGTGAAATCAAAATAATTTGAAAAACACTTTTATTTACCTCTCTCTTACCATTACTGAACATGGGCACATGGGCTGGACAGCTGTCAGCTTATCAAACTCTGATATATCAAAAATATGACCATTGACCCATATCAGTGTTTACAAACTCTGATATATCAAAAATTTCAAAGTTTAAGAAAATAGTATCTTGTAAGTAACATCAGTATTTAACAAGAGTCTTGAATACTTATCAGTAGATACTGACTCTGAAAAGCCTATTCCTGAAACAGCTAATCTTCAGTGTTTGAGAAATGACCGGTTATCATTCCTAGTTCATTCACCAATCTTGGAAAGGTAGCTTCACTCAAAGGTTTGGTGAACAAATCAGCTAGTTTTTGATCAGTACGTACAAAATACAATTCCACTATTCCTTCCATGACATGTTCTCTAATGAAGTAATACCTGATACTGATGCGCTTTGTCATTGAATGCTATACTGGATTTCCTGTCATTGCAGCTTTGATTATTATAATATATAGAAATTTTAGAATATTCTAACCTATAATCCAGCAATTGATTTTTCATCCAAAGAATTTAAGCACAACAACTTCCTGCAGCATTATATTCAGCTTCTGCGGTGGAAGTGGAAATTGACTTTTGTTTCTTGCTAAACCAAGAAACCAATCTGCCTCCAAGAAATTAGCAGCTTCCGCTTGTATTTTTCCTGTCTATTTTGCAACCAGCAAAATCGGCATCTGAGTAGCCTATTAGCTTAAAATCTGATTCACTAGGTTACCATAACCCTATTAGGTTTATAGTCCCTTTGAGAAATTTGAAAATTCTTTTCACAGCTACTTGGTGTGGTTCCTTTGGATCAGCTTGAAACCTTGCACAGAGACAGGTAGCATACATGATATCTAGTCTACTTGTAGTAAGATAAAGTAATGAGCCAATCATCCCTCTGTAACTGGTTATATCTACTGATGCTCCAGTGTTTAAGTCCAGTTTTGTGGTTGTGGCCATGGGAGTGCTTGCAGTTGAGCTGTCTTGCATTCAAAACCTTTTAAGAAAATTTCTGGTATATTTGGCTTGATTAATGAAGATGCCTTCATTAGTCTGTTTGACTTGTAATCCCAGAAAATAACTCATTTTTCCCATCATACTCATCTGATATCTTGACTGCATAAGCTTAGAAAACTTCTGATAGAGTTTATCATTAGTAGAACCAAAAATGATATCATCAACATATATATGAACCAATAACAATTCCTTACCATGATTTACATAAAAAAAAGTGTTTTATTTATTGTACCTCTTTTGAAACCACTTTCCAGTAAAAACTGAGCAAGTGTTTCATACCATGCTCTTGGAGCTTGTTTTAGTCCATAGAGTGCTTTATCCAATCTATAGACATGATTTGGATACTTTGGATCAATAAACCATGGAGGTTTCTCAACATAAACTTCCTCTTCAAGTTCACCATTAAGAAAAGCACTCTTCACATCCATTTCAAGTTCATGAGTTTTGAGCATCCCATAGATTTCATCAAGAGACATTTCATCAAGATCATAGTTTTCTCTAATGTTAGTTGATTTGAGATCCCACTTCTCAGGCAATGCTAGAAGAAACTTTGAATTGGAATCCTCAAGACCATATTCTTTGTCAACCAATGACAAATCATTCAGCAATTTCAGAAATCTGTCATAAATTTCTGTCAGTGATTCATCAGGTCTTGAATCAAAGTGCTCATACTCCTGAGTGAGTATTGTTCTCCTATTCTTCTTAATAGCCTTTGTTCCTTGACACTTTACCTCCAAGGCATCCCAGGTCTCCTTTGCTGTTTTACATCCAATCACCCTGTTGGACATAACATTATCAAGACTACTATGTAGAAGATGTCTCACCTTTGCATCTTTTATTATAGAAGATTTGTCTTCAGGAGTATAATATTTCTTCTCCTTATGAACAACCTTTTCAGGTGAATCTCCAGCAGCAACTGAGAGCTTTGTTGGTTCATGTGGTCCATCATAGATCTTGTCAAGGTATTTAAGATATGTGGCTTCTAAGAACATTGCCATCTTAACTTTCCAAGTGGGATATTCACTTGCCTTCAGCATAGGGCCTTCAGCATAGGAACCCTAATAGCTTCATATCTGCTAGTATTGTTCCCTAAGGATTGATTACTTGTATTCTTATCAGACATCACTGTTATTTTTAGATTTTAACTATATGTATGTTAACAGATTGGCTCTGATACCAATTGTTAGGTCTCAAATATACTGTAGAGGGGGGTGAATACAGTATTTAACAATCAATTTGAAATAACAAGTAATTGAAGAACAATTTTTGTATTAACAATAAAAACTGTTACAAAGTATAAGTACTCTCTCAAAGAATGTAAGAGTATTCTTGAGAGCTACTAGGTTACACAAAATGATAATTCAATAATCGACACATATAGTGTTAACCTAATATGTGTTTATATAATACACAGTTACACAATCAATTACTACTGATATGATTACACACTGATGACTAGATACAGATTATATCCAATAACTGATTGCTACTCTTTCCTTATATTGAGTAACCGACATATCCTTGTAATCTTCAATATCTTCAATCAGATAAATCTTATCCTGATTTACTACTTCAGTAGAGTCTGATTGTTAAACACTGATATAAACACTGATATCAAATAGTCTAACAAACTCTGACAGTAAACTCTGATTTGCCTAAGTGCTAAACACTAATCATCAAATTATCTAACATGATTATTTGTTGAAATTTTTTCAAGAGAGAACATTATTATTTTGGAGATATAAGGAAGATATTATTCATGGAAATTTCCAAAAAAAAAAAAAGGACACTAATATTTTGAAGATATAAGGGAATATTATTTATTGTGACCTCCAAGGAGAAATATTATTTTGGGGAATATTGTTTATTAAGACACTCCAACAAGGATTATTATTTTGGAGAATACTATTTGTTGAAAATCTCCTATGAGAGAGATTATTTCTGAAGACCTCAATGAGGATGATTATAATTTTGATATAGTAATACTTTTGATGGCTCGTATGGTTGGAGTCTCTCCTTTGAGGAGGGGGGTAAAACAATATTTGGACAGCCCGTACTTCCGGAAAGTCCGAATATTTTTGGCGCTTCTCCTGTGAGGAGGAGTTACTTCCTTTGAGGAAGATGCCGACACTTCTTCCTTGAGAAGGAGTATCTTCCTGTGAGGAAGAAGCCACCCTTTATAATTTGGATAACCCGCACTTTCGGATAGTCCAAATATCACTTCTTCTTTGAGAAGGAGTATCTTCCTATGAGGAAGAGGCCATCTTATAAAATATTTAGGTAACCCGTACTTCCGGGAAGTCTGAATATTGTCGGCGCTTCTCCTGTGAGGAAGAGTTACTTCCTTCGAGGGAGATGCCGGCAATTCTCATTTGAGGAGAAATTATCTTCCTTTTTGGAAGAAGCCGCCTTTTATAGTTTGACCAATCCGTACTTCCGGATACTCCAAATTTTTCTGGAACTTCTTCTTTGAGAAGAAATATCTTCTTATGAGGAAGAGACCATAAAATGTTTAGGTAACCAGTACTTCGAGGGAGTCTGAATATTTTCGGCGCTTCTCCTATGAGGAGGAGTTACTTCCTTTGAGGAAGATGTTAGCACTTCTTCTTTGGGGATGAGTATCTTCATGTGAGGAAGATGCCACCCTTTAAAACACGATAAATGGCTCCATACTTCCGGACGTCTAAGTGTTGCTTTAGACGCCATCTCCTTTGAAGAGAGGTAGCTTACTCCTATGAGGAGTACGTTGCCCTTACAATACTTTGGTTGATCCGTACTTCCGGGCACCTCAGTATCCCTATTGCTTGGATTGATTAGGAAGACCCTCAGGGGTAGTGCTTGGAAAATCATATGGGGTATATCTTGAAGAGTGGGTTCACAAAATCCAACTTAACGATGAAAGCCGTAATGGGTCTACAGAATCCTACATTCTCGCACACTTGCGAAACTAATCTTACATTCTATTATGTTATCTTGCTTAAATCTGCATACATACTGCGGGAACCTAGGTGCTTATTTACTAATCTTCTACTCCTTGTTGTTTCATTGACTCAGGAAATTCGGAAGATCAAAGCACGCTTAGTTCTCCAGTACATCACGTTGCACTAAAGAACTGGGGGGTAGTTACGCCATATTTTCGTAGCCTCAATTATCTCCCAAATTTTCCAATATTCATCTAATCATAATTAATATAATTCCTAAATTAATTATTTCCTCTCCCTGAAATGAGGAATAATCTCTGATCAATTACTGAAAATATCTATCAGCGATATCTTTCAAATCCGGAAAGTATCACAACGCGAACATAATTTAACAAGATAAAATCAACTAATTCCATATACATCCCTTAAAAAACGCAAGGGATTAATAAACCACATCATCCTTTCACAGAACTGTGTTGGCTTGATCCCGTAAATATAGGTACGTATGCATCTTGAAAAAGGATCCGACACATGTAAAAAGTCGAGACACCTCTCAAGTCCAGCCCCAAACATCCAAACCCCCCCCCCCTAATCCCCTATTTTTCACATGTTCGTTATTCCAGCAACATCCGAAATTTGTTATTACCAAATTGCTCCGTTAACAGATATATACAATTTTAACAAACTTTGTTTGGGCCCGTTCGGCTTTGAATTGGAGCATATGCCACGTGATCTCCGTTTACGTATTTTGAGAAAAATGAGTTATATGGGCAAAACTAGGAAAAATTGAAGGGGACCGTTTTCTGGATGTTTTTATATAATGTGTCTATATGGATACATAGAATTATAGAAAACTTCGTTTAGGGGCCGTACGGGCTTGAATTGGAGCATATATCACATGATTTCCGTGTACGTATTTCGATAAAAATTAGCTATACGTGAAAAATTAGGAAAAATTGAAGCTGACCTTTTTTTCTGGATATTTCCACATTATATGCCCCTACGGATATATAAAATTGTAACAAATTTTGTTTGGAGCCGTTGCGTTTGAATTGGAGCATATATACCACGTGATATCCGTCTACGTATGTTGATAAAAAATGAGTTATACGGATAAAACTGGAAAAACTTTAAGCGGACCATTTTCTGAATATTTTCACATAATGTGTCGTTATGAATATATAGAATTGTAAGAAAATTCGTTTGGGTCGTTCGGGCTTGAATTGGAGCAGATAGCACGTCATCTTCCTTTACGTATTTTGATAAAAATGAGTTATTCGGGCAAAATTAGAAAAAAGTGAAGCGAGTAACTTTCTGGACATCTTCACATAATGTGTCCCTATGGATATATAGAATGGTAATAAAATTCGTTTGGAGCTGTTCGGACTTGAATCAAAACATATACCAAATGATCTCCGTTTACGTATTTTAATAAAAATGAGCTATACGGGCAAAACTAAAAAATTGAAGCGCACTATTTTCAGGATATTTTCACGTAATATGTCTCTCTATGGATATATAGAATTACAGAAAACTTCGTTTACATTCATTCGGGCTTAAATTAGAGCATATATCAGGTGATCTCCGTTTACGTATTTCAATAAAAAAGAAACTATACGAGCAAAACTGCGAAAAATTGAAGTGGACCATTTTCTGGTATATTTTAACATAATATGTCTCCATAAATCTATGGAATCGTAAAAAACATCAAATATTAGAAAGTGGACTTGCAGGATTATATGAAATATATCTTTCAACAATTGGCTTAGGAGGATCGTATCGTATATCTTCAACAGAGGAACAAAATGATATTATTATTATTTGGAAAATGTAACTTAGACTTGTATTTTTCATACAGTGACATGCTTCATTTCTTTGTAATATATCTCTTCATTTCTATGTACCACATCAACTATTCAATGTTTCATTAATCATCATCGAGAAGTTCTCACGCAAGAAGAATCCATCGACGTGTACGAAACATCTATTTTGATCAATGCGCTTGATATCAAACTACCTAAGCTAGAAGACTGTCCTGAGCTTGCTGAACTCTCCATTTTAGAACTTAAAAATGGAGGTTGCTTAGGCATTGGAACCTCACAATCTTGATTAATAAGCATCCGAACTACTTCGTCCATAGATGGCCTTGAGACAGCTGAAGCTTGTGTACATAGAAGTCCTATTTGGAAAACATTCATCACCTCTTTTGCTGGGAAATCATTCTGCAAACGGGTGTCTACGACTTCAACTAATTTACGGTTGTTGTACAGCTCCCAAATCTGATTCCAAAAACCGCAACATAATTTCATAAAAGTTTATACCCCCATCATTTGTATATTTTGTATTCAAGAATAAGTTTAGTAACAAGGCTTACAGTTTGCAAAAGGGATCCCGAGTCCTCTGTAAATGTGATATTTTTTCTACCACAGACAATCTCAAGGACGAGCACTCCGAAGCTGTATACATCAGCCTTTTCAGTAAGTTGTCCACGGATAAGATATTCGGGCGCCATGTACCCTCTGCAAATCCGGTAACAAAATTTATCAAGCACAATCTGATTGGATTATGTGAAAATAACAATTAATCACAAGCTTTTGTTTTTAATTATGTAAGGTTAAAAACAATGGAGTCATGAGAAATTTTCAATCATCTTACAAAGTCCCTGCAATTCCAGTACTAAGATGAGTCTTATCAGTTTCAAAACACCGAGCAAGTCCAAAATCAGCTATCTTTGGAGTTAGATCTTCATCAAGAAGAACATTGCTGCTCTTAATGTCTCTATGAATTATTCTCATTTCACAACCGCTGTGAAGATATGCAAGTCCCTCAGCTGTTCCAACTATAATGGTAAACCTTTGCTTCCAGTTCAAACTTTGAGCAATACTGTTATCTGCATAGGGTGAAAGTTAAACTTGGATTAACAAGTTACTGCATACACACCTGCTTGAAGAAGAAAGACAGATAAGAGTATTACCAAACAGGAACTGATCGAGGTTCTTGTTCGGAACATATTCATAAACCAAAAGGCTCTCTGGGCCTTCAATGCTACAACCCAAAAGCTTCACAAGGTTCTTGTGCTGGATCCCACTTATCAAGTTCACTTCATTAAAGAACTCGTCTACCCATTGCCTGGTGTTAAAAAACAATCTCTTAACTGCAACAATGTTTCCGTTTGGAAGTTTTGCTTTGAATACGGAACCAGATGCTCCTTCCCCTAATTTCCTTGAATTACTGAAATAATTTGTTGACTTCTCTAGAGTTTCATATTTGTATGTCAAGCTGGCCTTGTTAAATGAAGAGAGGTGGCTGAGACTGACGGGCTCTACAAAAATTAAAATTCAAACTGCTTCCAATCAGAAATGCATCAAATAATATTTTTTTTATTCTAGATAATTAACCAACTTTTCAGAACTGTACCTTGCCTCAACCTTGACAGCCTCAAGTAGATCACATAAGCAGCAACGACTAATAGCAAAAAGAATGCAGCTGCAGACATTGCGATTCCTACAGTTGCTCCTATATTTGTTGCTGAAAATCATGGTAAAAAGAACATTAACAATTTCGCTAAAACGCGAGCTTATTATATAATGCTTAATGCTCTCTGCATTCTACATCAACAGGAAAGTCCATCGATTTGTTCATATCATTGTTGGTATTTCTAAAGAGAGCATTAGTTTACTTGCCCGAAGCATCCTTGTAATACATAATCTGTGTCTTGTCTTTTATATAAAAATAAAGATAATTGGAAAATACTCATATTAGTTGGGTGTATAAAGTTTGACTTATATCCTCTGAAGCATCCTTGTAATACATAATCTGTGTCTTGTCTTTTATATAAAACTAAAGATAATTGGAAAATACTCAGGTTAGTTGGGTGGTTTGACTCATATCCTCAATCAATGAGGAAAAATATACTAATACAGTCAGAACATGCCTGCATTGTATCACAAGCCAATAAAACTTTATACAGACATGGAAATTGAGACTATGAAAAATGGAAGTTAATCCTTTCTTCTAAAATAAATAACATGAAAGGAAGCTAACTCGATGAATCATGGCCTATTACCTATAGCTTGTGATACCACGTCGACATGCTGGCATGGTACTGCTGTTATAGTCTATAGTTTCTCCCCTAATCAATGTGTTGAACCTTAATACTACAATTATTTATGATATCCTCTCATCATTTGGCTTATAGAACAGTGGTACTTGAAAAGATTAACAGTAAGAGTGACCAAATACTTAAAAGTTAAATGTATTACTACTACCATTGGAAAAAACATGAGTTGAGTTGGCAGAGTGGTTACATGTGACAACCCGGGTCAAATCCCGAGCCTTTTTCGAAAACCGGGTCAAGTCCCGATTCCGAGTCCGAAATAAGCCGAAACCTACTGGCCCAAATGCAGCCAACTTGGGTAAACAACAAGCCCACCACATGCCCCAAAAGATCATGATTTGTTGGTGCACATAGTAGTACTACTTTTGTCTTATAAACTGAACAGAAGTCCCATTTTTTATCGATGTGGGACCGGGGTGTTACATTACACCCAACTCATGACCTTAAGGTATGAGTTTGATTTGCAGGGGTCAATTCTGAAAACATAGGGGGTAATACGATCTGCTGATTATGTTTAGTCTAGTCTTTTACAAACAATGGAAATAAATGTACAAATATGAAGGAATTAAATTGCAAAGAAGTGACCAGCCTAACATACTTATTGCAACTAAGCATAAAAGTCCCTAATATTGCATACTCATACATTTTACAAAAAAGAAGCATAAAACAAGATGAAGACGTATATAAACAACTTTCTTTCTAGAAGATATGTTCTTATTAAACAAGCTGCACACATAGGAAGGAAACTAAGCAAGGCAGATAAAATAACCCCCAATTAGAAATTTAGAATTCAAGTGCCTAACTATAAGAAAGAAATTCACAATAAAACTAATCAGAACAGTGTTGGAGCATTAAATTGAAGCATGTTTGAGATTGGAGCAATCATAAAAAAAACAAAAAACTTACCGTAACTGGGAACCCCATCCCCACGTTCATTATAGAACTTGTAATCAGAATACCTCAAATAACAACCAGCAATCAAGGCCCTCCCTTGTGTACTTGGCAAACACCTTGTCACCTCTTTTGCAGCTTTGTCCAAACACTCCCTACAACCTTGTTGACTCAAACTCTTCCAACATTGTGCCAATCCAAATACACCCTTTATTTCCATAACACTAAAACCACCAAAAGCAAGCTTAGTCACATTATGAATCAAAACACCAACACTTTCCTCAAACTCAACCCTATTATCCTCAGCTCGCAAACTAGTACTACAATTTACTGTATCATGACTTGAGTCAACACTCTGATTAAAGAAATTGTAAGTATCATATCTCAAAAAGCAACCATCAAGATATAAACGAGCAGACAAGGCTGGCAGACAACGAGGTAGCCTAGTACGACTAGCAGCATAACAAGAGAGACAGTCCATGTGAGAAAGGTCTTGAAAACATTGAGCCAGACAAAACATAGGTAAAGTACTATTATGGTTAATAATGTTGTGAGCCCAGTTGTTGTTGGATACAATCTGAGATATTTTCTCCATTTCTTGCACAAACGTTGGAACTATAGTGGTGTTTGGTGGTGGCTTGGAGTTGTCACAGAATAAACCAGCTTCCGCGATACGAGGATCGGACAAAGCCGGAACAAATATATTTGAAATTAATATAACGATCATGACCACCCATTTGATGAGGCAGCTTGCTGAGAAATGCATGTGGGTACCTAGTGTTTGTTATCGTTTCAAGCTGTCTCTTTTTTTCTTGGGGCACTAATAGTAGGTGAAGTTTTAGGTGAATTATATCAACAAGGTAGAAGAAGACGGGTGGACGGGTGGGTAATATTTTGTCAAACTATGACCCCGCCCATATGCGTTTGCGTTCCCACATGTCATCGTCTCAAGTCTTGTACTAATACTTAGTTGTTTATCAATTTTGGCTCTTAATTATCTTCGAATATCCGATTCAAAATTTAGAAATTTTGAATTTACTGATTCTAATTTTTTGAATTTAGATTTAGTATGGATTTAAGTTTTATATCGAAAAAAATTCGGATATTAATTCAATATTTAGCAATCTGAAACGTGATTTGAAATCTGAATACTAAACTTAACCCCTTCTAAATTCGAAAATTATTTGACAAAAATCTAAATATATATAGAGAGATGATCGAATTTAAAACCTGTCCTAAAATTATAAATACAAGTTCAAATCTCATGCGATGCACGAAAATTTTTTAATTTAATTAAAAATTTTAATATCATAATAAAGTATCTAAAGTAAACAATTTTACTCCAAATTATCTATTTTCGAAGTTACTTCCAAAAATAGTTTCTGCATTTTTATCCGTTAACATAATTTAAGAGTTATATTTTTGCAAATTTTACAATTTAAGAAAGTAGTTACACTTAATACAACAACAACATTTCTTCAAAAATAAGTAATTCAAATTATGAATTGCAATGAAATAACTCAAGTAAGGTTTATTAATCTTTTCATCATAATTTGTTAGAATAGATTTGTTAGAAGCAATGCACGGGTTGTCTTCAATATTGTATGTTTTTTTAAAATTTAATTTGCACTGAAATTTTTAATTTTCTATTTTTAATTTTATTTAAATTAATATTGTGCTTTAGTTAAAAATGAGAATTGATTGGTTAGTGTTTTAACTGGAAAGATAATTGGTCAGTGTTCTAGCTGAAAAGGTAACTAGTAAGTTACTAACAATTATAATATTATTATCATTCGAATTTTTTTGAAATAGATTTGTCTGTGATATTTTTGGAAAAAAGAAATGTTTTAGTTGACTACGATATTTTTGGAAAAGAAGATGTTTTATTTGCCCGTCATATTTTTGGAAAACGGAAATATTTTAATAGCGCCCTTTAGTTGAAAAGGATAATCGGTTGGTTAGTGTTTTAGCTGAAAAGGTAATTGGTTAGTGATATGTTTTAAAAATAATAGACATAATAAATTTTATATTAATTAGACTTCTTTTGGTCTAATAAAGAAGTCCAATTAATGAGGCCCGAAACTCTAATTTTTTATTAAGTTCGTAATTAATAAAGGGGCTAATTGAACAGTCCAATAAATGTGTTCAAATAAGGAACTACTTCTACGAGAAGTAGCCTTCAAGCAACCTAAATCCAAAAGGAAATAGAATCTTACTTTCTAGGACCCCAAAGTCGTATCAGAGTTGAAGACTTGTGTGACAGCCCGCAGATCCGGGGGTCTAGATCTGGTGCCACTAATACAAAAATCAATTTTTTTTAAACTGCACTTCGAGATTAAGTCAAAGTAAATATTTTAAAACATGATTTTTTTTTTCTAAATAAGGTTTTAAAGAAAGTCGATTTTAACCCCCTAAAAACAGAATCGCATACAGGTTACAGTATTGAAATTAGAATCAACCAACCTGATCTCTGATGTATAACTTAAC
>PHNY01228363.1:4064-17047 GCA_003724115.2 Anethum foeniculum
TTTGCATAAAAATCACTAATTTACCGAATTCAAAATTTTAACTTTTCAAAAAATCACATTTTTACCGATTTTCACAATTCTCATATATGTAATATTCAATTTGACGTTAAGAAAAAACTATTAAAATCTTTAACTTGTAATCAATCATATAAGGAAAATAATTAAAATTATTAATGTTCAAAATTCATATAATCCAAAATAATATTTATTTATTTCTCATTTTGTGCCACACCAAGTTTAGTACAAGAAAAATTTATATCATTTCCATGTTTAGATATTAATTAGGCATATAAACTAATTTCATAAACTAATTTTGTGTTAGTAATTTTAGTGTACCATTGAGCCTAAACTCAAATTAGAGTTGAATCAGATTGAATATGAATTTCAAATTAATTTTAGCAAATCGAGTTTTAAATATTTGCTATGATCTAAACTAATAGTGATAGGTCAAAATTTCATAGCCTTAGAAAAGGAATTCAACACATACAAAAAGTTAAATATATAGAACTAACTATATCATGTTTTGAATCGGTTAAATTTTGTCTCTAAATAATGAAAACAGCCCGTGCAAAATCGAGAAAAAAAAAAAAAAAAAGTTAAGCAAGTAAAAGATTTAAGCAGATAATTTCAAGTGATAAAACATTTGCACTGCCTTTATATTTTCAAATTCAGTTTATTAACTATTACTTCATACGGTTATAAATTAGCAGAATTCATGTTTCAAAATAGTCTCTCCCCTTCTAAGAGTTCAAATAAACTTTGCTTTCAAAGTAGTTTTACAACTAAAACACTTCTGCCTGTGGTCATAAAAAATTCATATAAAAGTATCATTTTTCAACACTCTCTTTCAATCTCTATCGTGGCTTCTAGTTCCTGTTACTCTCTCCCAAACTAAATAGTAACGATAACAAAAACAAATGAGGAGGTTCTGAGACTGTTAAAATATTATACTACTACACCTACGTGTTATTTTGTATTTAGCTTATGTACTGGATTAGTTAAAATCAAGATGGTTGGGAAGCTGTAGTTAAGAAGTTGACAGTTTACTGTCAAGGTGGTTGGGAAGCTGTAGTTAGGAAGTTGACAGTTTATGGTCAAAGTGGTTGAGAAGCTGTAGTTAGGAAGTTGACAGTTTATTTACTAGTCTTACCTAGGAGTCTTGTTATTTTAGTTTATGTACTGGATTAGCTAAAGTCAAGGTGGTTGGAAAGTTGTAGTTAGGAAGTAGATAATTTATTTACTAGTCTTGTCTGTAACCTTTTCTTGCTTTTTCCTCTTCCTTCTATATATTAGGACCTAAATCATAACTCATTCTAGCTATGTTGGTAGGTAGGAGTATCCAAGTGATTCATCCATCAAAATAGTCTCTCCTTTTTCAAAAATATAGATCCATCGACAAGATGCAAGAAACCTTGAACTACAGAAAAATGGGTTGATACATGGGGAGTCACTGTTTGCACCGAGGAAGAAGTCCTCCCATCCCCATTTGTTTAATTTAAATATTTGCTAGGAAGAGAGTCCGCCCACCCCCATTTGTTTAGTTTAAATATTTGCTATTGGTATATGTTTGATTATGTATGTTTAATGTTTACGATTTGGTAAATATATCGTACGATTGAGGGGAGATTGGGACCTTCCTCTGACACCTTAACGTTTTAGAGCGACTTGTTACTTAACATACACAAAGAGTGCAATCTTGATTCTATTATTCTTTTCATTGTTAATCAGAGAGAGTGACAACAAGAAGATGTTGCAAGGAGGATAAAAAAGCAAGAAAATATTGAAATTTTATTGATCAAACAAAATCTCTGGTGGAGAGAAATTTCTCTGCAATATTATTAAAGAACATTCTAAGCCGGCTTCTTATCAATACAATAGAATTAGAATCGCTGATAATCCTCCAAACTATTTTCGTTTAAACATTTTCACAAGGTAATAAGTTATGATGTCGAGTGATTATGATTGTCATGGATCGACTGGAGAGATGTAACACTTCGCCTTTCCATTAAGTACTTTGCTGGTCCCTTCTTCTGCCATCTGCTAGACAACTTTTTTGGTACTTCTAGCAATACTCTCAGTTTCTCGTTGTTCAACTACTTGAGAGCTTGCACTGGGTGAATCAATCCTGTCTTTTTAACGGACTGAAGCAGACATAGATTGTTGATTGTACAACCCATTTACCCCACTTGTGAAATGCTGCCTGTTTCTCCTTCGTTTTGTAACAACTACAAATCCTTCATCTCCTTGTTTGTTTGCAACATCAACTGTTTTTAGCTGTTCATCTGCTCCGGTCTGGGAACCCAAGTTCGTGTTCCCTTCATTCCCGTACAAAATTTTTATAATTGCGCTATCATTTGCAATTGCTTCCGATGAATTTTCTGTGAACTCGGATCTCGTTTGAGTTACTGGAGGTTGACTTACAGGATCAGAATTGTGTTGAACAGACTTCACTATGAAGCTTAGTAGTATCTGCCTTGCTAGTTCTGCCTTTTCAGCATCTGAGCTGCGTTTCTTCGTTCTGGCATCTTCACTTCTACTAGCCACTCCTTCCCCGACCTTTTCTGCAGGCAATTCATCATTTGCATCATTTATTGAATTCGAATCTGTTGGAACTTCTGAATCTTCAACCACTGGATTTGTTAACCAAGCTTTCTTAGGAATAAATTCAGGTGCATGAGGATTCATCATTCCTGGAGAACCAAAGCCACTTCTTTCTGTTGGGGGCAATTGATATTTCAGAAAACCATGTTTCATACGCATAGAATGGCTCATTCTGTAATATAGAGGTGATCTAGGTCCACAGGGAACCCTAGCAGCAAGTGGCGGAAATCCAACTGGCTCTGCAAGCATGCCTTGACTGGCCATGACATCATAAACACTTGTAACGGCAACCGAGGTTAATGGGTGCGTTAACGGGAAGGCACCTGGACTAAATGGTTCAGCCGCAGCTGAAAGCTTTCTACCATTCGTCTCTACAGAACTGTCCCGATCGGCTAAACATGCTAGCTTCGAATCTTCTTGGGAAGATTCTTCCAGTTCAGGTTCACTTTCTGGAGTTTCATCAACATGAACTTCTTTGGCAGCTTCATCATCTGGTATTGCTTCTTCTAAGGTGATCTTACTTCCATTCTCCTTTGATTTCTCAGATGGACTAAGGCATATCTGAATATCAGTTTTTACCTCGTTTAAATCTTCAACTTTCTCCAATAAAGGCTTAAGAACCGTACCTGGAGGTGCCACTGCAACTTCTTTGTATGACAAAGATTTTGAGGCCATAGAAGTGATAGGAGAAGACATTGGTGATACTTTTGAAACTTGTGTCACTGAAACTTTTGAAACCGAAGTTGTTGCTTGAACTTTAGGCGTGTCCTCTCCAGCACTAGAGCTGAGAGTCTTCATCTGCCTCTGCTTCGACGGTTCAGTCAAACCTGTCCTTGGTGTCACCTTTTTCCCTTGTAATATGGCTTCCCTTCTATAGCTACTATCTCTAGGATTGAAGTACTCAGACTTCCCTATTTTGAGCTTAGCAAGATCAGGACGCCCCCGGCCATATTTCCGACTAGCACCATTTCCTGTACGAATTTTTGGATTGGCTTCTTGCCAACCTTCATCCGAGCTAACTTCCTGAACAGCTTCTTCTGTAAAAACAGGTACATATTTACTGACGTCAATGTCCTTGGGCTCTTTGGAAACAATCATCTCTGGCCTACCTTCCACTGTACTGGATTCTGCTTGGGACACAACCATGTCAGGGCTATCTTCAACTATACTGGATTCTGCAATGGTCCTTGTAGTTTCTTTGCCATCAGGAACAGTGGAGTCATTTCTCCTTTCGTCATGCTGCACTTGTTGGGTTTTTTCACCAACTGGCCAAACCTACAGATCATAGATGCAAGTTTTAAGCATTGATTCTTTGTTAGCAGAGTCCGCATTATACGTTGATCGTTTATGGTGGGAAAGAAGCCACAGAAATGGCAATCTGCTGATTGGAAAGTGAAACCAACATAAAGTGAACCTAGAGCAATGCACACACGCCTATCATAACGGAAACAAGACTATTTAAATAGGAATACTGTCTTTTATGGGCTGGTCGGATCAATCAAGTTGTTCTCTCGGAGGATCCCAGAGTTCCCATTATTAGAATGAGAAGTGAAGTCACATGTGTTATTTACCCACAGATCACGACATCTTTGTTTCAGCCATACAGGCAACATATTGTCAATAATAGGAACAGGTGAAAATGCCAGTTAAGTTTGAACTGAATAATCTTATATTATATGAGATTTTGCAAATGTTAGAATATTACAGTCACTGCTTCACACAAATTATTTGGTTAAATAAATACCTTTGCACGTCGTTTTCTGTGTGCATCTCCTCCTTTTGAATCTTGATCAGGACTTATAAAATCAAGGAGATCTGATACACTGCAAAGTAATCAAATGTGTTAAAAAGTCTTATGTTGCACAGATGCACATATATGCGCGTATCCAATAGAAGTACACAAGTCGAGTGAAAATAAAAAGTAATACCTTAGGTGCCCTTTGCTGGCAATTGATGCGTCTGGCTTTGGCGTTCCATTACGTGCAGCTTCTTGCTGTTCTAAAGCTTTTGATTCAAAATACTCTAGCCATGCAGCAGCATCCTGTGTGCATAAGATCCTATCAGTTTTACAGATACTTCTAAGCAATATGATGTATACAGTCAGATAGTTTTGCAGTAGTTGAGATGCTCATACATGCTCTTCTGGTCAAAATAATTCCACAATACTCCCTCCGTCCAAATGATTTGTTATCATTTGGATTGGAAACGGAGACCAAGAAATAAGAGTAAAGTATTAAAAAGTGTTAGAAAAGTGGGTAAAGTGGTGGGACCTATTAATATTTAAGTAATTGATTAGAAAAATAGTGAAAGTTAGTGGAAAGAAGTGGGTCCATTACAGTTTTTAAATTATTAAAACTTTACTATTTTAGGAAAGTTTTGAAATGTAAAGAATTGGATAGGACATCCCAAAATAGAAAATGATAAGAATTGAAATGGATAGAGGGAGTAATTCTCTAGTCAAAAATTTTATATCAGTATGAAAATAACCAAAATCTAGTAATGGGGAAGAGATCTGTTTGGAAAATCAAATATGGTTCTAAATAATGCATTTTACTTATGAAGCCTTATAATGCAATCACTAGCTGTGCCTCAAAGGAAACGCTAGTCTACAATATAATAATGTCTAGGGGTAGCTACGCTGGAATGAAAACAGACATAAATAAGAAAATGTTGCGAAGACAGAAACACATAAAAGTTCAATAGTTGTGTCGTGACCTGAGCACGAAGATCCTCTGCTCCCAGTTTGGCTTGGAGAATTTGTAATGTTGTTTGCTCGTGTTGCACACTTAGGGAATAGGCTTCCATCAAAGAAAGAGCTATTGCTATGGCATGATAGCTAGCAGCAGTCTGTCAAATAAAAAATGTCACTAGTCTTGTCACCGCCTAAAAATGTAGGTGGATGTCCGAAATGATTGATAATGAGAGTGAGGGAGAGGAGACCTGTATATGATCTGCACCTAATAATTTCTGGTTGCATTTAAGGGCTTCATGCAGGTATCTGAGAGCTACGTGAACATTCCCCATGCCTTCTTCCATCATAGCCACGTTAATATAAGTGGCAGCTGTATTTGGGTGTGACAGTCCACAAGTAAAGTAAAGAAGGAAAAGAGCGCGGTTGACATATCTGCAACAAAGAATATATTAATACTGCAAAGAAGATTCACTCTTAAGAAAATAATGCAGAAGAAACCTGTACATCTCCTGATTACACAAACAAATGTGCAGACCATTGATGAGCTAAAATAATGGAACCTGAGGGCTAGCTAATATGAATTATATTCAAGAAGGGGAAAATGGATATAGCTTTAGCTTACTTCAGTGCCAATTCTATGTGTTGGAGACGGTAATAAAAAACTGAAAGATCTCCATAGCTCTTCATCGTATCTGGATGGTCAAGCCCAAGTTCTCTCTCATTGATATCCAAAGCCTTTTGTTGGTAAATTGTTGCCTGAAGTAGGAGAAGCACAAGTAAGACAGATGTTTCATGTCTGGGGTAGACACAGCTGATACATAGAGATGATGAAAGTTGTATAAAGGGCTAGAAGTATCAGATTATTCACAGTTAAAATAGCATCTAAATTCCAGTTAGCTAAAAGCAGAAATAACAACAGGATTATTGCACGTATACAACAAGATTACTGCATGTATGATGCTCAAGCATCTGTTTGACATGCCTATAGAGAAACATAATTACTATAGAAGATCAAGATATGATTGCAAAGTTAGCTCCTTTAAACATGTAATTTTCCAAAAACCTCAGTAGTGCATTAACGTATTTGTTTGCAGCGATACTATTTGCGGAGGGAAATAAAATGGCATAAGACGAGTTTACCTGATTAAAATCTCCAGTGTGGTAAAGAACAACAGCTAAGAGACTATATGCACTTGCAGTTGTTCTATGATAAGGACCACAAACGGCTATCATCTTCGCCAATGCCTTCAATTCAAGTGATGGAAACCCGATTAACTTTTGATCTAGTTGATTTTATTTGTAATTTCATAATAACATGGAATATTCCTCTAGTACCTTGGTTCCGCAATTAACTGCTTCTTCTAGCTTCCCCTTATCCAAGGCGATCTTTGAAGACTCCAACAGAGTCCGTCCATCAGCAGAAGAACAGCCAACATGCTGTTAAAAACAATTTAATCAAGTTCGAAAAGAATACATCTAAAGGTAGATTAAACAGATTACCAATCCTGTTACATACAGGACAGTAGTACACTGGTGCACCTATATATAGAGAGAGAGAGAGAGAGCTCTACCTTACAAACAGGAACCATGCTGATAATATCGGAACTGTTGAAGGGGTTTTGACTTTCCATATCATAATCTCTTGGAACCAACTCTAATCCAACCTGTGTAAGAAGAAAATTTAAGAAAATTAAATATTTTCTGTAGTGGAAAAATATCTTTAACAATGAAAGCAAGAGATGCAATTGATGCCTTGTGACAAAGTCCGCGGAGGATCGCTATTTTCCGCAACTGCTGGAATTCATCTTTTGTTGGGTAACCAAATCTGATAGCTAAAAATGTCCTCAACCATTGTAATTTGATATTCTGATCCTCACTTGAATTATGATTGTTGTCTTCTATCTTGCAATTCCCAAGCAAAAAATTCAGGGAAGAGGCTATTTGTGCAGATAAATCAGCAACATTTTCAACAGAAGCAATCACAGCTTTAAGTACATGCTTGAAAGCTCGGGTAACCATTTCATGGATACACAAGGACTGTATATGAGGGAGCTTATCAGCAAGTTCAACCTGATACATTCAGAAAATTAGATACAGAATTTAATAGTTCACTAGTGCTGCAAGTAGATTACAAACCTTATAAATTTTAATACAAATTTTAAAAAAAAATTGTATTTCTTTCCAGAACTCAAGGCTTTCTCAGCAGTGAATTGTCTTGCTAATACAAATCTCTTTAACACTATGCTTAACCAAATGTGGTTACCAGCCTCAAAAAAATAGACTTTGGCCTAAATATGCCAGCTTTACAAAATAAAAGTTTGAGAGATTCTTTTCTCACCACACGACCCAAAGAGTGCATTTTTAGTCCTCTTAGATGCATGAAATCAGTTAGTGTGCGTCCATCAACTGGAGAGAGTTCAAGTGATCCAAAGTCTGTTACCTAAAACAAGTTGGCAAAATTGAAGGCTGAGAACAGGAACAAAGTCAGCAATTTGATTAATTATCAACACTAAGTAAATCATACCAGCTTAGGCAAAGCAACTTCATCGTAATGTGTGTGTACCATCTTGATGAGCTCATCCACCGACTGGTACAAAAGAAAGATTGAACAATATTTATCCAGAAGATTTAAGTAGAAAGTACATTCAACATTGACAAGTAGAAAGATAGTTAAACAACCATAATTTAGGTAGCAGATAGTCAGGGAGGGGGATATATCTGTATTCTGATTTATTATTTCTTCATTATCAAACCGATAATGTCAATATATCGGCAACTTAGCAGATTGTGCAATACCTTTAAATGAAGACCTGTCCCAGTTTCTTTCAAATGCAAAAAGGCTTCTTCTGAGACAAATTTCTTCAATTCTGCCTCACTTTCAGACTCGTTGTTGCTTTGTTCTCCGACGCTGTTTTCCGCATCCAAATTGCTGGTTCTGTAATCATTTTCATCATTATCATCAATACTGCCTGCGGTCTTTTCCCTCCTTTTCAGCATTTTAAATTCCTTTCCTAGTCCTCTTACTACTGCTTCAGCTTTACCATCTTTGGGGCTTTTAGAAGTAGCATCTGTAGTTGTATCCTGCTTTTGTAAATGTTGAATCCAACAAGAACCAAGTTCCCACCTGATCAACCTATCAGTTTGCTTAGGTTCTTCCTCCAATTTGCTCAAGCTGTCCTTAATTACTTTTCGAACCAGACATCTTGAAGTTTCATCATCAGACACATTAGAATGAGGTGAGTGGCCCCCTCCAGATGTCTCAACAATGCTTGACTTTGGGAGAAGAGTTCTTAAGCTGTAAGATTTTAATACTAAAATTAGTTAAATATGTGCTTATGAAAAATAATAACTAGACAAATAGACACAAAATGGAAAGAACTTTGTTTACTTAGTTTAATATTAAAGTGTACAACTTGGAAATTAAACTTTTCTTCTGCTCAAGAATAGTAACATTTTCTTTAGCCTGGATAAAGGACGTAAATGTATTATAATGCATCCAATACGTGGTTCTTCTGCTATTCACTTATCCTTATCGACAACGATACAATCATGTGTGTTCGCTGCTTCATTATTAACCCATTCTCTCGGTAGATGCAAATCACTGACATCCAGACAAGTAGTGACTTAACCATGGATAAGGCATTTCCATGGCTATATTTGTATGGAAGAAAAATACTCGCAAAGATTTTGAACCCCAGCTCTTATATTAAGAAAATATAGTGTGTGCACGCACGCGTTTACCTGTTTATATTGAGAGCATTTGCTCCCCCATCAAGTTGATCGTCAATGTCTATGATCTGAGAGTTGTACTTATCCTTCTTAATATCACCAACAACCTTTACAGTAGCTGTATAACCACATTGTCGTACAACAACAGTACCCAATGACAGAGAATCCTGCAAAAATTTTATACATGAACTCATTATCTCAGAGTAAATGTACCAATGAATTAGTGTTAAAAAAATTATGACCAAAAAACAGTTGGTAAAACTTTGTTTAGTTAGCAAATAAAATTACTGATAAATATAAATTCGCCAAAAATGTGTTTCGTAAGCAAAGTCTGAAACCAAAGATTTCAATTCCTTTGTAGAAAGACCTCCTCTAGTCCTCTTTGCTTTGAAGGAAAAAAAAATGCTCTCCTGTTTCAGCACCCATTCTAGGATTTCAAAAGGCCTATGTAAAGTTTTGTAAAGCAATAGGCACCCCCACAATTCTTTGAATATTTTATTATAGTTATGATATAAATCAGTTGGACAGTAATGATTGTCACTGATACAAAATTCTGATATTGAGTCTAGACACTTGTGGTTAAGAAGCATTTGGACTAGAGAGGATAAACTGTCTATCAATTTTGTTGATTTTAGGTGTTGTGTTCACTTTAGTCTTTAATTCATAAATATACAATCATGCAATACTGAATTTTTTGAAGTTTAAAATATTTGGATGTATCTATATAAATTGAAATTCCTAATTGTGGGTGTGTGTGTCTGTATTCAGAATGAAGTATATTTCTTCATCTTTCTTATTCTTTTTCTTATAATCCTTGATATAGCAATAGAAACTGAAAAGAAGAAGCTTGTAGCAGAACATACTTACATTTACAACTACACTCTCATCTGCAGTTACCCCTTTCAGTAAACTCATTTGAGCCGCTTCCTTTGCAGATGTACTAGTAAATTCCCTGCCAAACAGGTTGCTTTCTAGCTTTGTGCTGGCATCTGCAGCATCTCGTCTCACTGTTATAGACAAGTCCCCAGTACGACTCTCATGCAAGATCGAGCCAGGTGATAACTTTGATCTTTCTGTTGCATTTATACTGGAATCTGTTGCTTGGCGTATGGCTGAGACAGCTTTAAATATTGAGCAATCGACAAACCGACTATGTAGCAAGAAAGCCTTTCGGTCTCGGATCACCCTCTCCTCCTCGGTTTTGCAAGGCAAACTCCTCAATATGGCAAAATCTGTAGCCCATGGTTTAAGATCATATTCACCGTGTCTTCCCTGGCCACCTCCGTTGCCACCCCAGTTTTCATCTTCCATTGGCAGAGGCACAAAATTTGATGCAGAATCGCTAAGGGATGGAGGAAATAGCCATGTATTGGCGCGAAAACCATATGGAAGGTTCCCAAACTGAAAGGAAATGCTAAAAGCTTAATTTTTTAAATTACCAACATCAATGCAATTATCATTGAATCTTATTGTGCAAACAAATTGTCACCTTATTGTGTTCCACAAAAGCTTTCATCAAGCAATCATATGCCTGCAAAGATCATTCACATTATGACTTATCCAAGTGTAAAACTAATGTACAAGACTTAACGTGGAAAACTTTAGCAATAAGCTAAACCAGTGAACAAGCTTAGGAAAGAAGAAGCTGTTCAAGACCAACCTCTCACTTGAAAATTATAGCAGAAGTAAGATATTAGGAAAGAAAGAATGTTTGCAAGGACGTGGTGTCGCCAAAAAATTATTACTGGCAAGTTAAGTTGTTAGTACAGTACTTACATTAGCAAAAGCTTGGCTAAGCCGTTGCAGGAGATCCACCAGGGAGTGGCTCTGCAAAAATTGCTTCCCTAAAGTGTAGAACCCGTTCACTGATGCAACCACGTGGATAAGCTTTCCATTGCAGATCTTAATCTGTCAATATTGTCATAGTATTAGTTTAGTAACATAAATTGAAATACAAATATGATCATCCATAACAGAATATAATACACCAAGCTACCACCACATTCTAAATATGCAAAAATACAGAAGTCTATACATTGAAAGTAATAAATACTACACTGATTGATGAAAATAAATCACCCCTGGTGTGGGGACTGCAACCAGCTACCTTGAGTTACTCCTCAAAGCCACTTGCAGAGTTGCAGTACAGTTATAATCATTTATTTCAATAGATTACTTATTTTATTTTTGCAACACTACAGCAGCTTCTATCCTATCCTCTGATTATTAGAAAAAACCTCCAATTGTTACTGATATTTGAAAATTTTATAACGAAAATCATATTTTCACAAATATTTTGTTTCCCGATTTTTTTCCCAAATCGAACTTTTACGAAATTTTTTGTAGTATAAGGCCTGCATCCATTTTCACCCCCTACCATGCTCCCTCCGTCCCAGGTTTTTTACGCTGGGGCATTTTAAGGTTTATAAAAAGTATAGTTGTATAAATTTTTTTGGAAATTTTTTTTTCTGTATAAAAATATAATAGTTTAACTTTTATTCAGAAAAAAAAAATTTAAAAAATAAATTATGAAACTATATTTTATAAGAGTCTTAAAATGCGTGTCGAGTGACGGTTCCCAATGTACACAATGTAGAGAGGGAGTACTTCCAAATGGTACATACTTAGTCATGACATGTATGGTATAATGTACTATTTAAATTGTATGTACAAGTCAACAGAGAAAGTAAAGACCTGCATTTCAAAGTAATCCCCATCTGGTTTCTTTTGTTCATCTTTCTTGTCCACTCTCTTCAAATCTGAAACCATAACACAACCACTACTACATAAACATTTTGCTTAAAATTATCCTACTATTACTCATATAAAGATCCAAACTTCACATCAAAAAAATCAAACTTTAACCAAAATACAAGCAAAAGCTCATTCAAAAACATTTTCTCATACAAATTTCCTCACATTATTCCAAAAAGATTCAAACTTTAGCAAAAATACATGACCAAAACTCACTCAAAACATTTTTTCACATAAATTTCATCACATGATTAAAAAGAAGATTCAAACTTTTAAAAAAAAAATACAAAAACTCATTTACAAAACATTTAAAACATAAATTCCCACACATTATTTAAAAAACATTCAACCTTTACCTCAAAGATTCAAACTTTAACTAAAACACAAGACAAAAACTCATTTAAAAACATTTCGCACATAAATTTCCTCCCATTATCTAAAAAAGATTAAAACTTTACATCAAAAATTCAAAACATTTTTTTTGCAAATTAAAAAATTCAAACTTCAACTAAAATACAACATCAAAACTCATTTTTTTTAAAAAAATTGTACATAAATTTCCTCACATTATTTAAAAAAGATTAAAATTTAAATAAAAAATTCAAAATATTTTTTTAAAAATAAAAAATAAAAAATTCAAACTTTAATAAAAATACAAGACAAAGAAGAGACAAACTCACTAATTATAGGAGGAGAGAGGTGAGAGAAGGAGAAAAAATCATAAAAATCCGATAATTTCGGTATCGGATGAATCGCCGCCATGTCAAGACTCTCAATTGCCGCCGGCGCAGTTAATTCCCCGTCCGCCGGCGGAGGATCCGCATTTGTAACCGGGTCACGGGTTCGGGTTTTTCCGGATCCGACTGCATTGGCTGTGGGGCTATTGGGCTTTCCGTTCTTGGGCTTGTCATAACGTGCCGTGCACGCGACAATGTCGAGTAGTCTCCGCACGTGTGCAACTGCTTGTTGTTCCTCCGTG
The DNA here is from genome assembly GCA_003724115.2 of Anethum foeniculum. Taxonomy (NCBI): domain Eukaryota; kingdom Viridiplantae; phylum Streptophyta; class Magnoliopsida; order Apiales; family Apiaceae; genus Anethum; species Anethum foeniculum. The sequence goes on from PHNY01228363.1 coordinate 16,820, forward strand.
TACTTCTCTGTAATAAGGGCAGATTTGTAAATATGTGGAGTTTTGTAGGGCGGTATTGTCAATGTAAAAATTAAAAAGAATTTAGTAATTTGGTGAAATAAATAAACTAAGGCTGTAATTCGAACCGGGCAGCTCGCGAGCTCGCCCGGCTCGAACTCGTTTTATTAGGCTCGACTCGGCTCGTTTAACTAAACGAGCTCGAGTCCGGGCAGAGGTTCCGGCTCGTTT
>PHNY01228415.1:7082-23502 GCA_003724115.2 Anethum foeniculum
TACAAGGTGGGTCAAACAAAACCCAAATAAAATTGGAAACTTATTGAATGAAAACGGGATGAATTAAAATTAATAATAAGATGAAAAGATTGAGGCTTTCCACCGGTAAAAACCGATGAAAACCCTAGACAGCTGCTTTAAGATAGAGAGAGAAGAGAGAATATTAGAATTTGAGGCCTAGAGAATATAAAATTAGGGTCGAAAGCTGTTTTTCTGAAAACTCAGGTTTATTACACTTTTATATTTATTAATACCAGCACTATAATAAGTATTTCAAAAGAAAAAGGCGGGACAAGTGCAAATATCAGTCCCATCACACGGCCCATATTTTAACCCTTAAGCTACAAGAAAAGAATCGCAAAACTCATCCCAGCATTCATGACACGCCATCTTTACTCATAACACACAACCAAAACACACACACAGTTACCCATCTGCAGTCTACAATCTCAGTTCAATTTTTAACTGAAAATTTAAAGAGATGTCGAGGGTTTATAATAACTGGGAGAGATTGGTACGAGCTACGTTACAGCAAGAGCAACTCAGGCCGGCTACGAATGTCGATGCTATTTTAGAAGCTGCTGGTGAAATTGAAAATGAGGATCCTAATATTGCTACAATTTGTAAGTACTCGTTAAACGATATCGTTATTGATTTGTCTTTCGTTATAAGTGTGTATGTGTTTCTGTTTGACTATATGTGTGTTAGTGTAATGTTAATTAATTAACAAGTTATGTGTTGTAGTTGATTGTCGAAAGTGAAATTATGCGGTGAGTTTTAAGTTGTTTACGAGCTACCGTATCGGAACTTAGATTTATGAAGTATGCGTTTGTGACATTTTGTTTGATTACGTAATATTAAGAGTAAATTACAGAGCTTTGGCTAATTTTTGCATTCATTTTCAAAATGTTGGTGATTTTCAAATTAACAAAATGGTGGTTGAATTTCTTTCCCGCATTTTAAAAAAATGAGTGCCGTCAACTCCCGTTAAGTCTTCGCCGTTACCTAATATATTTAAAGCGTAAATTACAAAATGGTGACTGTACTTTGAAAAGTGTAGCAACTATTTTAAAAATTAAATGTAAAGTACAGCCACTATTCTGTAATACGCTTTAAACATATTAGTTAACGGCAAAGACTTAACAGGCAGTTGACGCCAGCTATTCTTTTAAAAAATTTAAGGAAGGTTGTCCACATTTTTTAGAATTATAAAATTTGGCCACCATTTTGAAAATAAGTGTAAAATATGGCCACCATTCTGTAATTTACTCTAATATTAATTAGCTAGTTATTTGGCGTAGTTGATTGTAGAAAGTGAAATTATGTTATAGTTGTAAATCGATGACTCTAGGACATCTTAAATGAATTACAGCAAGAGCAACTCAGGCCTACTACGATATAGTAATTTATTCATTATGTTATTTTGTTTGACTATGTGTTTTAGCATAATATTATTGGTTTCTGTATTTGGTTGTAGAAACTAGAAAGTGAAATTATATGCGGCGAGAACACTTAGATTGTTTTAAGGATTAAACTGGCCCGAATTTGCTAGAGTTTCGTATTGATTATGGATTGTATGTGTGTAAGTGTTTTTTTTGGACGGTGTGTTTGCTTAGTAGTAATCACCTATCTAATATGCTGTATGGGATCACAAAAAAGTGAAATTACATGGTAAGAAACCTTTAATTGTTACAAATTTTGGCTTGTATAAGTTAACAGATCCAATAGCTAGCTACTAGCAGTATAGCATCCATACAAGTGTAAAATTTGAAGAGATGTTAAGACATAAAAGTAAAAGAGTACTTACAGATAGTATTACATTATTTGCACTGGATAGACAGCTATTTTTTTAAAAAATTATAATGTTATGAAATAGATAGAGGTGGCATGAGATAAGTGGAGAGGATATTGCTTCGTTTATTTGCCTATTTATTTTATTTTTCTTTTTTCCAATGGTGCTTGAATTCAGTGTATGACCAAGCATACTCCATGGCGCAAAATTTAGATCCTAATGGTGATGGCGTACGTGTTCTACAATTTAAGACCGGTCTAATGTTTGTAATAATCAAGGTACTGTTATAGTTGTCATTAGAAGTACATGAAAAATTGGTGTCATATAAGAAGAGTTCTTATTAGTGGCACATATGTTTTTTCTATCTGTACTGCTTCCTTATGTTTCATCTGAAGTTAGAGAAGTGGATTTCCTAATTGCAGCAAAGACTTGGTGGGGCTCGAATTGATCGAGATCATGAAGCTGAGCGCTTATGGGATTTTTATCAAAAATACAAGAGCCGATACCGGGTGGATGATATTCAAAGAGAGGAACAAAGATACCATGAATCAGGAACTTTCAGTGCCAGCCTGGGAGAGTATGTCTCTACAACATATTTGGATGAATTCAATATAATAAACTTAAATGATGATGGATTAAATTAATTAAACTCAAATTTGTGAAGATTTGGTGGAGTATTGTTGAACTCGTAGTCCTGTATTTATATTTCATATTAATGGGTTAACTGTATACAGTTGTATCCGTAATTGGATCATGAAAAATCACTTCTTAGTAATAAGAAACATGAAAAATGACTTCCAGTTATAAGTAGTATTGAATTTTCTAAAATCAGTACTCAGTGAGATTAAGTATTTGTAAATTTGGTTCGGAATCCGTAATGGGAATATTAGGGCAAGAGGGGAAGGTATTAGAAAGTTTCGTTGGTGATAGGCACAGTGGAAATAAATTCATGTGAACATACAAGTACAGACAAATCCTTTAAAAATAGCTCGCTTCTTTGTTCCAAGAGAAGTGATGGTGTGGTTTGATGTTGTTTTAACCCTAAATCTCAGCTGTAACCAGTCAGGTGTGTTCTAAATTTTTTCAAGAGAAGTGATACTGCAACATTCACGATCTGCAACATTCACGATCAGTGCGATTCAGTTTTGACAGATGCAGTTTCTTTTCTGCAGCTAGTTATATTTTAATCTCCAAGTAATTGATTAAAACTAAAAAAATGGAACTGATTAGATCTACAATTATCTTATTAAGATATATACATGAAGTAAAAACATATGGTTGCAATGTAAGGTAGGAAACATTAATCACAGTGAATCAAATGGTCCTAGACGTTACATGTTTTACGTAGATGATAGGAAAATGATTGAAACGAAGCTGAAAACTTAGTTATATAATTCATACATGCAGATCTTATGTAATTTTCACAGATGGAATTTTAGTACACAATTCAAATATGTGTGATGCATAAATTACCTCACAGTGCCAATTGGTTTGGTGCCTTTTTGACTATAAAGCCGCAACCATTTCTATTTCGTAATTTGCATAGCTTAAATAGAGCAGCTATTGCAGCGTTGGTATGGTTCTGTTCGTGAATCGTTTTTTGCTCATCCTTCCACTCCCGCCTGTGCCTTCTAGGTTGGATTTGTTCAGCCATTGAATCTTATATGTTCTTTTATTGCTTTCATGTGATCATATCTAAACGATGCTGGCCACTAGGATATCATAAGCATAACTAATATGATCATATCTTTTTGTTGCATGTCTTCTGATATTATGTCTTCTGATATCATTTGATCATGTCAATGATTCCTGTTTCAGCTCGGGACTAAGATCAAATGAAACTAAAAAGGCATTTGCCACCTTGCGGGCCCTTATGGAGGTTTTGGAGTCACTTAATAAAGATACAGTTCCTGATGGAGTGGGACAGCTTATAACGGAAGAGGTATCTATTTTCTTGCTAGTGTCTGGTATTCCCTCTGTGTGTGCTTGTACATTCTATATCAACCTGTAGGATGTTAAAAGTTATTAATTCTAGTTTAGGGCTCAGAATTCATGTAGTTAGTTTGCTACTCCCATGCTTGAGAAGTCAATTTAAAGTTTTAAACTACCAACTATATGCAAACGTGTATATAGCTTGGGTTGTTGATCTGACATGTTCAGTGATTCAGAATATATATCTCTGGCGAAAATTGTTCAGCTAACCTGATTCTTCATTCCTTGTGCTTCGTTGTCCCCTCCCAACCACTAACTTTGTTTTGTTCAATACAGTTGAGAAGGCTGAAAAAAACAGATGCATCATTATCAGCAGAGTTGACAGAAGTACGTATTTGATTTAGTTTCAAGTATTAAACTTTTTAATTTATTCCTTATTCATGTTTCTGTGTCTGTCATTAAAAGTTCTGTGGTCATGACTTATGGGCCTAGTCTCACTTGCTGTCTTTTGGTAGCTATATGACTGTTTAATTATTTAATAGATTTTTTGATGCTTGTCTATGTATCTGCAATTTTTTTTCGTTTTACCCTATCCTCTGTTGTTATATGCAGGTTAAGAGTGCAATATCTGCAATCAGATACACCAATCAATTCCCTCGGCTTCCAAAAGATGTTCAGATTTCTGGACGACGGGAATTAGACATGTTCAATCTCTTGGAATATGTGTTTGGTTTTCAGGTTAAGTTTGCAATACATTTCCATCCGTTCTCGTGTTTTTAAATGCTATTACTTAAGATTGATGGTCTGTCATTAAATCTCTCTATAGACATATCTATTTATCTAGTATGAGTATGCCATTTTCTTCACATTTGTATTCAAGTTGTATGCTCTTATATGTATATCTTCAGAGCATTTAGAGAGGGACCGTGACACTAATCACTGCCATCTATATCTATATCTAAAACCAATTCTGACTCCTCGCATTTTTTCCCTTCTCCCCCATATACTCCGTTTGAATATGCTCTTACAAGTCATAATATTTAATATTCTCATCTAGGGACCCATGGAATTTCACAGGCATTTTGCCCCATTTTTTTAAAATCCCACATACTTCAGTTTCCCTCTAATAGTGACAATGCATGTTAATTACAACTTCCACAAATATTCTCTCTTCTCCTTTTCATATATACATCTTAAGTTCCTTTTAGTTTTACATATACTTAAAGATGCCAAATGATGTTTATTCTACTCATACATAGGCATAGTTTTAATTTAGGAGAAGTGTTACATCATTTTCTTGTATAATGATACAACATTTCTTAATATTACGCGATTTTCCTTTTCACAAATCATGACAATAGAATAACCGAAACATTTTCTGCACTCCCACTTGTAACTCTTATCTAAAGATCCTTATTAATTTTAACTTTCTCATAGTTAGGCATGATTTTAACTTTAAAAATACTGCCTCAATTCCTCTTATAATAGTGCTGGATTTCACCATCGTACATGATTTCCATTTTACCAAATTCTAAAAATGCACATTGATTAGAAATTTCACTATTTTGTTTCTTTTCCTTCTTTTTTTTTGTTTCTTTTCTTATATGTTCTACAAGTTCTATTTGTGCCAATATCATATAACTGTTTTTTAATATATTTTTTTTTTTGAGAAAGCAAGTAACGTTAAAATAGTTATTCATCATACAAAATATTATGAAGATCCTGCATATCCCATGGACTATAAGTGTATTTGATTCCTAAAATTTTAACAATGTAAAATAATGTATGTAATATGATGAAAAAGCAAGTAATATAATTATTGTAATATAATTTAAAATTTTAAAAATTTTAATTACCGAGAAAGTAGCAACATTGGTACAATTCTCGTACTTGGTAAAAGAAGAAATGTAAATCATTTATAAGTGCTATTCATCTTTTTGCCTGAATTCAGTTTTAACATGTCTTTTCTAGTGCTTTTAAGGTTTTAAATCCGTCCAGTTTTGTATTGATAAATATCTTTGTTGGCGGAACGAGGTGAAATCAATGAATATCAAGTAATTAATTTAAGGAGTTTCCTTTCTACTATTTTATGTCTGTATGACATTGGACTACCTGAATGTTCGATTGGCATGCTGTGCTTCTTGGGGAAAGAGGTGTGGGAGTAAACCAGTGCTTGTGTGGGTGTTAAATTAATGTCTTATTGGCTAAATTTTCTCTCTTGACATATCTTAGCATTATTTTTATGCTTCTTAGGCTCTGTGTTCAGCTAGCTAGTAATATTTTGTACTATGGAAACTCTTCAAAACTACAGCTTGTCTGTTTGGCAAATCAAATTCTGTCATGAATCATCTAAAGTGGGCATATGTTTCCTTGTGCTCATAACTTCTTGATAAATGGAATAATCCACATTGCGAGCTAATTGCATGGATAACTGAAATGAAAGTGAATGTTGCATCATACCTTGAGGTTTCATGATTGTATTATTGGCATTAAGGCATATATTATACTACTTATTCCGCCGTACCTTTCTGGAACTTCTCTTGTAGTCTCATATGCTCCTATGTAGTCCCATATGATGTATGATTCATATTTTAATGTGCTCCTGTGTATCTTTGCACGGGTCGAAGCAGAAAAAATAATCTCATATCAACTTATTATATACAGGTTTGGTTACTTCACTTGCTATTATATGATTATTCATCATTTTGTTTGTAATTGTTGTGAGTTGGAAAATTTGTAATGCCAATTAATATCCTACTTATTTTGCCAATTATTATCTTACTTACCTTTTTTGTCTTCTTCGTTACAAACATATTTATCTGCAGAAAGATAACATAAGGAATCAACGTGAGAACGTTATACTTATTATTGCAAATGCACAATCAAGACTTGGCATACCCACTGAATCTGATCCCGTAAGTGATATATTTTTTCAACTCTAAATTTAATGATGCCATTTCTGTCTTGACTTGTTTTTTAATTATAGAAGTGTTGTACTCTTAGAGTTTTAGTTAATGTAGGTTCTCGTTTTTCCTTGACAATCTCTTCACTGGCAGAAAATAGACGAAAAAGCTGTTACAGAGGTTTTCTTGAAAGTCCTGGATAACTACATTAAATGGTGCAAAATTTTGCGGATCCGGCTTGTGTGGAATAGGTAGTTTCTGCATTCTGTTAGTCGACAAACACATGAATCTCTTACTAACATTTATTGTTTCCAACAGTTTGGAAGCAATCAACAGGGACAGAAAGCTTTTTCTTGTCTCCCTTTACTTTCTCATATGGGGGGAGGCTGCCAATGTTCGTTCTCTGCCTGAATGCATTTGCTATATATTCCACCATGTAAGCCCTTCTACTTATGGCTGGTTTTTTTTTTAAAACTCATGTTTTTTCCTCTGAGATTTTTGTATAATTATTAAAGTTGTTTGCTATCGTTGGTAATTTCAAATTTTACTTCCCGCCATTAAAATCCTTATGGAGATCATTTGAGTATGATATGTCAGTGTGAACCCAAGTAAATAAAACAACTTTATAACCCGTGTTCCCTAAGTTTGAAGAAACAAAATGTATTAAAGTAAAATCATGTATATGTCATCTTTTACGGTTTAACTATTAATATGCTTTAAATATGTCAGTGCAGATTCTGTACTCAATTTCTTATAAATTATATTGACACAACAGCTGTACTTTATTGAGGGAGGGATACATGGCCAAGGAATTTACTCTCCTGTAGTATACAGTATTGGGAAAAAAAGTATTGCTGTGATTGGTTATGCTAATAAGATGTATTACATGAAGCTTCTACCCTTGAAGTTCTTGATCATGAGCTATTTAGCATCTCTAACCTTAGCCACTTCAAAGTCCCAAACCCTTTTCTTCTTGATATAAACACATTTAAATTAGAAACTGGTAAACTTCATAGATGTCTATGTTAATACTTCTTTCGACTATGCATCCTGAAAATTGAATTATGGGATTTGAACAAAGAGCGTGTATATTGTTGCTTATATAGAAGATGTGTCAAGGATATTTACATGTGGATTCTAATCAAACTGTTCGTATACAATATCTGTGTGTATTTAGACTTAATTATGCTTGCAATATTGGTATGTACAGATGGCAGAGGAGCTGGATGCAATCTTAGATGATGGAGAAGCTAATCCTGCTGCCAGCTGTATTGGTGAGAACAATTCAGTCTCCTATCTTCAGCATGTCATCTCCCCAATATACAACACAATATCAAAGGTAAGGGAATCTTCATAGCTATATTGCCCTTGTTACTGTAGGTTTTTTTTTTTTAACTTTCTTTCACATTATATTCCAATCCAGTGGATTGATGCATTCACATTTGTTTACCCAGAAAAATTAATATCCCCAGATTCAAAATGATATAGTGGATTGGTTTTGTAGTTTCTGCATTGGGGGAGTGGGATAGCACCAATATGATCTTGCTCTTTCAGTTTTTGTAGATTCTGTACTGGGGAGTAGAATAGGTTTCCTTGGTGATTGATATGATTTTTTGTGATCATTTAAAGTGCAATGATTCTGGAAATTTAGCCTACTTTTGAGGGCATCATTAGTTGTTGATCATTTTCTTGCAGTCACATAAACAGGATGCCATTCACCTGGCTGACTGACCCAATTACATTATAAGGACTTGTGTTACTAGCCTAGGCTCTTTCATATATTCATGATTGCTCGCGTTCCCATTATTGTACTCAGTCTACTACTATAACATATATACAGTATATATATGTTATTAACTGGATAGGATATTGTCATGCTTTGTTACTCGGATTCGGCTAGAAGTGCTCAACACGGGTATGTGTCCAAGTGTCAGACTCGGCAACATTTTGAAAAATGTGCATGTTTTTGGCCTAAAATAAGTGTCCATGTCCGAGTTTCGAGTGTCCAACACGGGTACAACAAATATATTCTATGAACAAGAAAGTTAACATAATAAAATTAAATTATAGTACTTATGATTTAAACAATGAGGTTATAGTAACTTGCTTCGTGATCTACCATTCCAAGGGCCTTTCGGCTTTTGGTACTGAGTAATTGATAGATGAGATTGGTGGTTGTGTCTAGATTTTTAGTACAGTTAACTGAACTGGTGTAGGATTAAGGTTAGTTGCATTGAGTTTTTAGTTATGATGTTAAAAAGAACGTCTTAGTGTTTTCAGTTTACTGAACTGGTGTAGGATTAAGGTTTAGTTGTACCGAGTTTGCAGTTATGATGTCAATAAGAACTTCTTTGCGTTTCCCTTTGGACTGTTTGTGCATGTTGACATGTATTATATTGTTAGGTAGGCTATTGATCTTTCTATATATTTAATTGTATAGTTAATAAAATGTACAGGATACTGAAAGAAACAATAATGGGAAAGTTGCGCATTCAGAATGGAGAAGTTATAATGACTTTAACGAATACTTCTGGTATTTGTGTCAATTCCTTGTCTAATTTTAATGATTCTTTTTAAATTGTATGTACAGTTCTATTTATTGTTGCTCCGTGTGTCTGTAGTTCACCTTCTTGCTTTAAGTTAGGTTGGCCTATGAAGAAGAATTCAGCTTTTCTTTTTGAGCCTAAAAAGAGGAAAAGGGTTAGTTCTTAATTACTATGTAACTTATGATGCATGCAGATTTGTTGCTTACTTTCGCCATGCATATACACTTTCTAGGACAATTGTGTAATATTATCACAAAAGTGGTAATAAATTATTAAAATCATCCTAAATTCGCAAGTACATAAAAAAGACTCTTTAGCATTTATTGCTGAAGAAGAAGCAATTAGAATTGGTTTCACCAAGAGGAAGGGAGGGCCTGAATTATTGAAAGTCTGAGTACTCTTTTCTGAACAAAAACCTCATATTATTTCAAAACACTTCCCCTGATATCCAATATGGTTTGCTGGTTATTGGCCGACTTAAATCCTGCTAATTTTGTTTAAAACACTTACAAGCATCTATTTTTGTGAGATAAATTTCACAAAAGCTTTCACTAAGTTGTTATGAGTTTTGTTACAAGTTCACTAAGATATGCCTTAGAAGTAACCGGTGGCACCATATAACTATTTAGTTATCTTCAAACACTTTTTGTCAAATAATATCTTTTACTTGTGATAAATTATATACGAATTGTTGAGACGAGTTCCTTTTGTGTTCTCTCACATCTTCATTCTGATTTTTATTTATTCTTACAAAATGTAATCCAATTTGGCAGACCAGAAAAAGTGCATTCGTTGACCATCGAATGTTCTTACGTTTATATCGTAGTTTCTATCGTTTGTGGATATTTTTGGCTGTAATGTTCCAGGTAATATTATGTTTCCAGAAATTGACATTGTGCAATCCTTTTAAACTGTTTGGTGCATGATATAATTTTTGTTTTGCTGTTTTTTCTTACTTCAGGCGTTGACAATAATAGCCTTTAATAAAGGAACGATAAAACGTAATACATTTATAACCTTGCTTAGCATTGGTCCAACCTTTTCCATCATGAACTTTTTTGAGAGTAAGTATGTCTATTGTTTTGCCCTCTATTTTATTACTCTATTCACTGTAGGCTAATCTCATTTCATTGCTTGTAGGTTGTTTAGATGTCATCCTTATGTTTGGGGCCTACAGTACTGCAAGATTCATGGCTCTTTCAAGGCTGTTTTTTAGATTTTTTTGGGGTGCCTCGAGCTCTGGAGTTGTGACATACCTATATGTGTAAGTGTATGATCTGCTATAATATGTTGGATTGTTTGTTATCCTTGTCCTTGCTGTCAATTTTTGGTGTGTCTGTTGTTGCATCCGCGTACCTTTTCTTTTATTCATATATTATTTTTTCTCGCTTAAGATATTGATTAGATTATTCATGTTGTCATTTCAGAAAAGTTTTGGATGAAAGGAATAGGATGGACTCAGGCTCGTACTATTTTCGAATCTATTTATTTGCATTGGGTGTTTACACAGGTGTCCGCATGGTATTCGCAATGCTGTTCAAACTTCCTTGCTGCCATCCTCTGTCTGCGATGTCTGATCAATCGTTCTTTCAATTTTTCAAGTGGATCGATCAGGTAGTTAATCAATTTTTGTACTTTTAAGGAAAGTCAGATCAATTGCTTGTATGTTAATTCCAAAATGAATAACAAATCTTTGGACATTTCCAGGAGCGATATTTTGTTGGTCGTGGTCTTTGTGGAAGGACTAGTGACTATATAAGGTCAATTATTTTCCACTTTGATAACCTTCTAATGTTATTTTGATTGCCGGTTTTTTTTGTTTCCTAGTTTGCAGTTACTTTTGCTTTTGCTTCTGGTACTCATACTTGCATTTTCACTACCATAATACTTATTATTTGTAGGTGGTACATGAGCTATATTTTTTTCCCCTCCATATTTGTAGTTATCTATGTAAATACACATAATAAATTTGTTGATAACATTTTTGTGGAATAGAGGTGGTTAAAATTATATATCATTAATAGCTGCTGAGAGTGAACTAATAAACTAAAAATTATGTCATCCCTCCGTCCGATATTAAATGTCCTAATTTGTTCGAGTTTCTTTCCAAGTGTATATAAGAAACATACTTGAAGACATTATTTTTCTTGTTTTTTATTATGTATAAAAATTTGACTCCCTAGTTTTATACATGACAAAAAACACAAATAAAACAATTTCTACGAGTATGCTTTTTATACGCGCGGAAATGCATGAAAATGCTTTGAAAAATTGAGAACATTTACCGTGGTAATGTGTGAAAAATATACTTGTACAGTTGCTGATGCACTTGCGAGTGCGGGTATGGATTCCTTTCTAAGTTATTTACATCTCATTACTGTATTAAATTTGTCTTAAATGTATCTAGTTCTCTTCAGGAGGGCGATGGAGTTACTATGACAGAATGGAATATTGGACCCCCCTCCCCGAAGATATTTAGATATATAGAAGTTTAATAGTTTAATTTGCTATAAGCAGCACTAGAACATCCCTGTAAATAATTTACAAAAGAGTTAGTGCATAAATGAAACTAGAATTTGAAAGACATACACCTTAGTGAAGGATTCCAAAGTAAGTTGGTCAATTAAACCCGTGACACGAATACTATGATCGTCCCTAACAGTGCAGTTGGTGTGATTATTTGGATTGTCTGCTCTTGAGGTATTTGGAGTTATGCCATTTATCTGTCCTATATCTGAAGTTACGTGGTACATTTTTGGACGATGAGGTTTGTAAACAAGCTACAATATATATCAGAAAGGAAAGGAGTTTATATTATTTTTTTTGTGCCTTAAGGATTTTTCTCTAAACTCTCAAAAAAGATTAATTCAGACCTCAACTGAATAGGTGCAGTACAAGTGGGCTAGAATACAATATTACTTGGAGCATGGCTTATTTTTGTTTAATGTCGAGTTGGATAATTAGTAAGATATGACTTGAATTTTAGAACTTTTGAAGAATTAAATTACAGTAGCAGTGTTTTTTAAGGATGCGCCGTCATGCGGTTACAGGCATCGATATGCAAGAAGTTCTAAGTGTTTTAATTTGTTTAGGTATGTGATCTTTTGGTTGGTGATCTTCGCTTGCAAGTTCACCTTTGCTTACTTTCTTCAGGCAAGTCACAAGTCCTAATTCTTGCAACCCATTCCTTATCAGCGAATTCAAGAATTTTTTGAAATTAAATTCACTGCATGACATATTATGTATTGGTATTAACTTTTGCAGATTAGACCATTAGTCAACCCTACCAATATTATTTTGGACCTTCCCTCGTTGGAGTACTCATGGAACGACTTAATCTCCAAAAGTAAGTTAAATCTGAATTATTTGAGTATTGAATTGTTTTTACTATGTAACCTGTTTCTTGGTAGTGACTGGGATTTAAATTTATTTTACCTAGAGCGAGTTCTTTTTATTTGATGTGATATGTATAGAACATTGGTAATACACTAGGGCGTGAAGGATTTAGAATTAGGTACACAGTGAATTAGGAGGGATGGAAAATTTATTTTTAGGAAGAGGAAACTACTTGTCAATGATTTTACTGACTATCAAGTAAATGATTCTATACTTTTTCCATGCTTATAGATATTATTTGATTGTGATGCTGCCTTAGTATCAGATATTTCCATACCAATTTAGTAGTCGGACAATTCTCTTTTCCCTTGGCCTTGGGGAATATTGGTTGTGCCTAAATTGTATCATGCTGTGAGCCTAAATCGGACGTTGGTCGTCCATGGTTATTGTTGTTACGCAGTTGAGTGTTGATTGAGGGGATCGAGGGAGTTAAAGTTTTTTATGCCGAGTCTTCTGTTTAGGTTGTTGTACCCATGTCGGAAACTTGGACATGACACTTATTTCGTGTCGGATCATTTGACTAAAATATGGACATTTTGATCAAGTTATAGATCAAATATTAGTTGCATTTACAATTCAATATTAATATGTGAGAAGAAAGAAAGAAGCAAGAATAAGATAAAAGTAGGAAAGATGCCTAATTCACAAAGTTCTGTAAAAAATCAAGTTTAATCTAAGTTATGTATGTTGTTACTTTATTCTAAGATGTTAACTTACCGTACTTGTTTACTAATAAAATATGCTCTGTCCCCGTACTCATGTCCAAAAATAGGGCAGTGTCCCGTGTCCCAATTTTAGACTTTTTACGTCCAACACCCAGATATCTGTCGTGTCCGGCACTTATGACTTTGGAAGATCTAATGTAAGAGGAAGATAATTCATTGGTATGGTAGTCTATATTTTCGTTATAGTAAGATTGTAACTTATTTAACCTTGCAAATATTTGTTTCTCTGACAGATAAGAATAACGTGTTGAATATCGTGTGCCTGTGGGCTCCTGTTGTAGCAGTGAGTATTCTTATCCATTCTTTAAAATTTTTTAGGATAAAAAGAATGTGATTTACTAGATGGAGTTCATGGAGAACGAGAAGCCAGATTGAGGGTGTCATTGTTGCCTTTAGTCTATTACTCAAACAACTGTAACTAGTGCTATCAATTTTAATTAATTTGCACCTACCAATACCATATTCCTTTTTTAAACTGAAATTTACTTATCTCTTTTGATCTATATATGAAACTATTATAGCCTACTGACTCTATAAACCATTGCAGTCACCAGTCATAACGGTACACATTACCCTAAAATCACCTTGTTATACCAGTAATCAGCAAAGCCATTGGTTTTTGCATAGTAGATAATGCGATGCGTTTGTATCTTAATAAAATTTTGTGCTCGAACACACACCTATATCTACGTTCACTGATAAAGCTTAGAGATCTGCACAGAGTAACTTGCGCTGGCATGTATCTTCAATTTTCCAGATTTATCTCATGGATATTTATATATGGTACACTCTTCTGTCTGCAATTGTCGGTGGTGTAACGGGTGCATGGGATCGGCTAGGCGAGGTAAGCATTATTGTTGTTTGTGATTATTATTAATCTCGCATTGGTTTACTTCACCTGAATTTTTTTTAAATCTAGTTTATCAGTTTATTCAACTTCAAGATGGTTTTGGCAGATTCGTTCAGTTGAAATGGTTCATAAACGCTTTAAGAGCTTTCCAGAAGTCTTTGTCAAGAACCTTGTGTCATCAAAAACAAAGAGGTGAGCATATGCTTGTTGTAATATTATTTTTCATATCTTCTTTCACATGTAGGTGAGCATTAATGTCTCAGGACCATTTATGTTTCTTTACTATATTTGTTTTATTCTATTGAGTAGTCCCCTTTGAGTTGTGGAAGGGGGCTGGGTAGGCCCTGTAGCTCAGTCTGTGTGGGTTAAGAAATCCCAATAACACCTAACAAGTGGTGTTATAAACTCGATTTAACAATTATTTCAAGACGGTGCAGGGTCACAGTGCCTGTAATCAGTACCTTAGGCCCTTAAGCCACTCTTTCATATATCTTTACCAGTATCAGCAGTTCACGAGGAGTTGCTACATCACTATAGCTTACAACATGCCCTTACCTGTTGAATTTTGTTGACATGCTGATAGTATCCAACCTCCTTCGGTTATCAGAAGCTTCGAAAGTTAGTTAAAAACTAGGATACCCACTTAACTGATAACCTACTTCTATAAAATGAAAATCTTTTTTCAAATGTCACATAATCTTTTTAGTATTTTTGATTTATAAGGCCGGTTAGTTTATAAAGTCTCTAGATAAGCTCCCAAGGTATCTTCACTCTTCAGAAACCTAATATCATTCAAAACATCTAATTTCATGCTGAAATGTTACTTTATTTGATACTTACTAGTTAAGAGATAAAAATATAAGCCCCATTTTTTGGGGTACATTGGAACTTAATTGGTGAAATATGGTGCTTATTAATAAGTGCCCTTTAATTATACACGCACGACATATGTAGCGAGATGCACTGAGTTTCTACTTTACTTTACCGAGGACATTTTTGTATTGTGATCTTAACAGGATGCCTTTCAGCACACAAACAACTCAGGTTAGTAACATTACTTTCTGTTTATATTTTTTTCAGTAAATTTAAAAGAAATGAAACATATTTGTGTCTACTGAATTGCAATACAAGAGTGATGTAGGACAAGGGTGGGGAAAAGGGTAAAACAATGGTAAACACCTATCTCCGCAGTGAATCGGCAAGAAACACACAGTAAATCCGAGTCTGTGTAACATAGAACATGGCAGTAGTATCCTATTGGCTGTCTGTAATTATATATCCAAAGTAGCATCAGAATATTCAAATATATAGCAACATGTACAACTGAATGTAAAGAGATGGTCAAGTAATCTCTGATGTATATTGTTAAGTAATTTGCTAAAAATCATGGCCTAAATGCTAAAGTATGAGTGATCTTAGAAGATTGCAGTTCATTAAATTATCGGTCTGGTACGGATTTTTTTAGATGATGGTGTATCTCCGTTGCCTGTTCCTGCTTCTTTTTTCTTTGTTATCTAATGCCTCCTTAACTAGGTCTGTGGTGTAAAGACGTTTATTAGAATTAATTTTGGCATCTAAAGAACCTGGGAATAGAAAGCTGTGGATATTTCTGGCTTAATGCTAATTTTGTTTAGTAGGCATCCAATTTTTGCTTTCTAACACATCTGAAATATTGTTGTTACTGGATTATCATTTCATGGTTATTTAGGCTTCTGAAGATACCACCATGTCTCATGTAGTACTATTTTCTCCATTTTGGAATGAGATAATCAAAAGTCTGCGTGAAGAAGATTTCGTAAGTAATAGGTAAATTAATGATGCATGTTTAATATTAATTTTAGTACTCTCTGAATAAGATAACAGTTCTTTGTGTTGTAGATCCTAGACCTTCATATTTTTGGCTAGCCATTGCTCTGCCATTTTGTGCATTTGTTATATCAAAGGTATTAATTTATGCAAGAAATTGCTTTTATTCAGAGAGATGGACTTTCTGTCTATGCCTAGTAATGCGAGTAGCTTAAGATTAGTTCAGTTGCCGTTGTTTCTTCTGAGCAGTAAGGTAAAACTTTCTATATTTTGCCTTCAATTTTTTTTTAGTAACTTTAAATCAGGTCCGGCTCATTGTTATACGAGGCCCTGTGCCAGAAGAAAAACTAGGCCCTGTCTAATTTGTTTTTTTGTTTTTTTGTAAGAATTCGTATTATAGATAAAAAGAAATTAAGGATAACTCAAGATATTATTTTTCAATATCTTTTTAAATAAAATTTTAAATATTA
>PHNY01228428.1:411-17614 GCA_003724115.2 Anethum foeniculum
CACGACCCGGATTTCCTGACCCTGGATCTGGGGGTGTTACACTTAACAAATACTGTTACATATTAAGATTAAGAAAAAAATATTATTAAAAATTATATTTAATTTATCATCACATATAATAATTATATTTGTGTTGGAGGTCCACCTTCAACGGCCCAAACCGAGTGGGCCGAATGAGCATGTGTGCTAACAGGTCGAAGAGGTGGGCTTACTGAGACCAAGGCCCAAAGCCACTTAGCCGAAGGAAGGCCCACGAACGACGAGAAGAACGTGGTCCACGAAGACTCAACGTTCCACCCTCCACGATCGGAACTGAACGAGAATAATAATGGGAGAGGTTTACATTTACGACACACAATCATTTTACAATTCTCTGCACTTGTATTCTTAAAAAACCTACTCGACCAGATTGACTTATTCTCACACCAGAGGTGAATCGGGGGGACGATCCCTCGCATTCTCTTCGTTGCAGGTTTTGCTCCGAAGGTAGCTTGTGGATACCGAATGTACAGAAATCTGGTTCCAACATTCGGCGCCGTCTGTTGGAACTACGAGTGATTTTGAGGATTTGTGATAATGGCTAACACATCAAACGATAATGAACGACCGCCCGGATTTACAGATCCCTCGTCGGATCGAACCTCTGAATGACCGCCAATCACCCCAAGAAACCTCAACGATGATTTTGAGGCTGAGGGAGATCTGGTGCCTACGCCGGAGGAACAGGCGTTACTAAAGAAGATGAGGGCTGAGAAAATAGCGAAGGAGAAAGGAAAGGCGTCGGCCCAAGAACAGGCTCAAAAGGAGGCCCAGGCTAGGGCTAAAAAGAGGGAGACTGATGCCCTAAAACTTAAAACGATCAAACTTCGACGGGAGGAGTTGGAATTGGAGGAGAAAGCTCTTCGGGCTGCTCTGGAGGAGGCCGAAGTACCCGTTGTTACGGGATCCCGAAGGGAAAAGCGGACACATTATGAGGAAGAGGAGTCTTCGGACTCCGACTCACACCATAGGAGGAGGAGGACGAAAGTTGTGATAACATCTGACTCAGAGGATGAACAAGGGGACGCTAGCAAATCCCGACTCAACAGGCTAGAAAAGGCTATCCTATTTGGGGATAGGAAATTTGACCGCGAGCCGGTGGTGATAGAGGAAATTGAGCAATACCGACCGCCGCTGGGGGAGGAGAAACAGTTCCCCAAGATGACTGAGTTCAATGGGAGGGGAGATCCCGAAGACCATTGTGATAAGTATGAGCTGTTGATGGTTGGAATGGGACACAGCGACATAAGCTCTGCAAAATGTTCAAAACATACCTGAAGGGTCCTGCGTCGTCATGGTATAAGTCTCTACGTCCCCGATCTATGGGGTCGTATGAGCAACTGAAGAGGAAGTTCTTGAGATACTACTCTCACCTTTGCCGTAGGGAGAAGGACACGGAGACGTTGATCCATTGCAGGCAGAGGCCGAACGAAGAGCTGGGAGACTACCTATCCCACTTTAAAGAGGAGGCAGGCATGGTGACAAACTTAGATAAGATCAAAGCTATGGTTTTCTTGACAGCAGGCTTAGACCCTATAAAAGGTAAAAAAAACTCCGATCCTCTCTATATGATTTCCCTCATAAATCGTTAAATGATATCTATGTGAGGGGGGAGAATATAAGGCGTAAGATGGAGTCAATCGGGGGGTATAAGGAACCCCGAAGGGAGGATCGTGGCAAGTAAAGTAATCGGTATGAGAGCTCCCGAGGGTCGAGAAACGACCGAAGAGAAGACTGAAGAGGCGAGGATAGAAGAGATACTGATCGGGGAGCTCAACGGCGAACAGATAGAGATTCCGCTGTGTTCACTCCTTTGAACGCACCAATCTCAAAGATTCTCCACGAGATAAAAAACAAGCCTAGCTTTGTCAGGCCGGCTAAGCTGAAAATCCTTGAGAGGAAGAAGAATCAAGATAAATATTGTGACTATCATCAAGATAAAGGGCACAATACTGATGAGTGCTTCCACCTCAAGAAATTGATCGAAAAGATGATTAAAGATGAAAAACTGAACTAGTTTGTCAGAGATTTAAGAGACAAATTGGGACAAAAGGACGATAGGGTGAATGATACTGAGGACAGAGAGAGGTACAGAGGGGAAGTAAAAACTATCTCTGGGGGCAGCGTGTGGGACATGGACAGCAAAAATGCTAAAAAAAGATATGCCCGACAGGTTTACAATTTGTATCAGTTCAATTCGGCCAAACAATCTATGCCGATCACTTTTACAGAGGATAACTATGAGGATGTGATATGGCCGCACGAGGACCCCCTGGTGATCAATCCAGTGATCGGGCAAAATAAGATATGGAGAGTGCTAGTCGACGGGGGAAGCTCGGCTAACGTGCTGTTCCACCGAACCTATTGCAAAATGAACTTAGGCGGCGAGCAGTTGGAACCCTGTCATGAAACACCCCTTTATGGCTTCGGCGGTCAAGCCGTCCCCATCGAAGGTACTATTACTTTGTCTGTCTTGTTGGGTAAATTACCTTATATTGTGGAAAAACAGGTCAAGTTTTATGTTGTGCGGGTGGAAAGTCCCTACAATGCTATATTGGGCCGACCCGCCTTGGCCACATTTCAAGCAGTTTCTTCAATCCCCCACCTTAAGCGGGAAAGGGCGTGGGTGAAATGAGAGGAGACCAAAAAACTGCTCGGATCATCATGTTAGAAGACGTGGAGAAAGAGCAAGAGTATGGAGAGCCCGATGGTGGCAAAAGGAAAAGAACTGAAGATGACTCTAGTGGAAGCAAACACACCCTGAATATTGAGTTGGAGAAGTTCGGAACGGACCTATCTTGCCCGATCGCAGAGCCAGCAGCTGAGGTCGAGGAAGTGGAACTATACGCAGGTTGCTCAGGAAAGATGGTTTGCATTGGTAAAAACATGGAGCCTGACTTGAAGGAAAAGGTGATAAACATCATTTGGAAGTATCATGATATGTTCGCCTGGGGACCGGAGGATATGCCAGGGCTGGACCCCAAGACGGCCGAACATTGTCTAAATGTGAAGCCCGAGGCAAAACTCGTTCGGCAGAAAAAGCGAACCTTTGCACTAGAAAGGCAGAAGGTAATCGAGGCGGAAGTTCATAGAGGAAATTGCTTACCCGGATTGGTTGGCAAACGTGGTTGTGGTGAAAAAGGCGAACAATAAATGGAGGATGTGTGGACTACACAGACCTCAATAAAGCATGCCCGAAGGTTCACTACCCCCTGCCCACTATCGACTAACTAATTGATGCCACGGCGGGATATCAGGTACTAAGTTTTCTCGATGCTTTTTATGGATATCACCAAATTGCAATGAACAGGGAGGATATACCAAAAACTGCGTTCATCACCCCGAAGAGAACATTTGCATATATAAAAATGCCCTTCGGCCTGAAGAACGCGGGGGCAACATTCCAGAGGATGGTGAACAGGGTGTTTAAGAAACAGATTGGAAGGAACATGGAATGCTACGTAGATGATATGATCGTGAAATCAGAGTACAAAGACCATGTGAAGGATCTGGAATAATGCTTTGAAACGCTGAAAAAGAACAATATGAGGATCAACCCGAGCAAGTGCACCTTCGGAGTAGCCAGTGGAAAGTTCTTAGGCTATATGGTTAGTGCTCGGGGATTAGATACGAACCCTGAAAAGATCAGAGCTGTGATTGACATGGAGGCGCCGAAGTGCATAAGAGACATCCAGAAGCTGACCGGACGTTTGGAAGCTCTTCGGAGATTCATATCCAGGTCGGCAAAAAAAGCGATACCTTTCTTCGGCGTACTGAAAGGATCTAAGCAATTTGAATGGGGCCCAGAATGTCAGAAGGCATTTGAAGAGACAAAGGACTATTTGACAAAAACGCCTCTGCTCATGCAGCCTGACCCGAAGGAAACTCTGCAATTATACTTGGCCGTATCTGACCGAACACTGGGGGCAGTGCTGATTAAAGAGCATGAAGGTAATCAACACCCTGTATTTTATGTATCTCACATGCTCAAAGATGCAGAAACTAGGTATCCCAACGCGGAGAAATTCACATATGGGCTAGTCATGGCTACCCGAAAATTGCGACACAATTTCCAAGGGCGAATAGTGCAAGTGGTGATCAACCACTAAAAAAGATATTGACAAGGCCCGAAGCTTCAGGAAGGGTGGTGGCTTGGTCCATCGAACTGGGAGAGTATGAGTTGGAGTACGTCCCGCGGACTGCAATCAAAGCCCAAGCCTTGGCTGACTTTGTGGTAGAATGCACCTTCTCCGGACCAAAGGACTTAGCGCCCGAAGAACAACTCATCCGGACACCGGGAAACTGGAAGCTCTTTGTGGACGGTTCGGTGGCCGGCACGAAGTGTGGAGCTGGCCTCATCCTAACCAGCCCAGACGGATTCGAAATATGCCAAGCCATCAGATTCACCTTCCCGCTCACCAATAACGAAGCTGAATATGAAGCTCTATTGGCAGGCATGGAACTAGCCAGGAACTTGGAGGTAAAACATCTGAGGACTTTCAGTGATTCAATGTTGGTGGTAAAGCATTTCTCAGGGGAATATGAGCAACGAGATCCCCGAACGAAAGCCTACGCTTCTAAGGTAAAAGCAAACTCACTGTTGTTTGAATCCTTCGATCTAACCCAGATTGGCAGGGAAAACAATAGCCGAGCGGATGCACTCTCATGACTCGCTTCGGCGGAGACCCAAAGTCTTAAAGGCTCAATCTACCTGACCGAAGTTGGCACTCCTTCTATCGACAAGAAAGAATGCATGGAGATCCACCAAGGAGTCACTTGGACAACTCCAATAAGAGCTTACCTGGAAAAAGGAACCCTACCCTTGGATCGAAGCAAGGCCCAAAAGGTGAAGTATCGGGCTTCAAGCTACACCATCATCGGTAGTAAGCTGTACCGACGGTCTGCCAAAGAACCATTACTTCGATGCCTTGAACCCGAAGAGGAAACACTAGCTCTGGAGACGGTTCATGAAGGCATCTGCGGTGAACACTTGGCAGGACAATCACTTGCCTACAAAATTCTGAGGCAGGGATTCTATTGGCCGACTATACGGGCCGACGCACATGATTATGCAAAGAAATGCAAGCAATGCCAGTTATTTAGCACAGTGCCAAAGCAGCCGCCCGAGGAGATGTCCTCCATCCTAAGTCCCATCCCTTTTGCTATGTGGGCGGTAGACATTGTGGGAATACTCCCAACTAGCACGAAGCAATCCAAATACTGCATCGTCGCGGTGGATTATATGACCAAGTGGATAGAAGCTCGTCCTCTAGCCTCAATCACCGAAGACGCAGCTAAAAAATTCATGCTGGAACAGGTGATTCTGAGGTTCGGAATACCCGAAGTCTGCGTATCGGATAATGGCAGCCAGTTCATCGGGAACAAATTCCGAAAGTTTTTACATCACTTCGGAATTCAACAGAAATTCAGCTCCGTAGGACATCCCCAAGGCAATGGAGCCATTGAAGCAGCCAACAAGATCATCTTCGATGGGATAAAGAAAAGGCTAGGAGAAGCCAAAGGGTTGTGGGCCGAGGAGCTCCCCTGGGTCTTATGGGCGTATCGAACAAATCCTCGGTCATCCACAGGAGAGACTCCCTTTAAGTTGGCCTATGGGACCGATGCATTGATCCCCGTAGAGGTGGGATTGGAGTCGTACAGGACCGAAGTATTCAATGTGGAAAGTAACGAGTTTGGGTTAAGGGCGAACGTGGACCTGCTGAAAGAAGAAAGAGAAGCAGCACATCAGAGAAACCTCAAGTACCAGCTACAGGCCGCCCAATACTATGACTCGGGCATAAAAAAGAGGTCCTTTCTAGTAGGCGACCTGGTACTAAGGGAATTAGCTACTTCGATGCCCACTAAACAAGGCAAGCTACAGCCAAACTGGGAAGGTCCTTATGAAGTAAGTGAAGTGGTCCGACCAGGCACATACAAACTGGAAGGATTGGACGGAAATCCCATTAAGAACACCTGGCATGCATCGCGGCTCCGCCGATTCTACCAGTAAGATCGGCTGCACCCTCGAATTATTTATCTGTTGGTTAGTTCAAGTTATTTCCCTTTCTGCATTGTATTTAAATTCCCTAAGACGATGGAGCATGTGTAATTAAGGCGTCAGCCGATTGAGTAATGAAAAATGCTTAGCTTTGTCTGTCATTTATGATTCATACATGCTTACTTATATTTGCAAAGAAAGGGGCAAACAAAGTAGGGTTTATCCTGGGGGCCAACCTCATCAGGATAATCCCCGCTACTTGCCTCGTTCAGCCTTTACTAATCTATACGACTACTTCGGTAAGGGGGCTACCGGCCGACCAGAAACACTTACCGAACTACTCCCCAAATTACTAAACGCTGGGGAATGAAAACGAAAGCCCAAAGACTGTAATAGTTCGAATCAAACCCAGTCGGAGCTAGAACACCTAAAACATGCTAAGGCAGAAACTCAACGTCGAAGAAGCATGGCAGGTGGAAAACTTATTAAATACACTAAGGCAAAAACTAAATGCCGAAGAGGTGTGAAAGACAAATATTAAATACACTAAGGCAAAGATTAGGAGCCGAAGAGGTGTAAAAGATAAAAGTTATGTTAAGGCAAATTTCACATGCCGAAGAAGCATAAATAATTGAAGCACGATGTTAAGCGAAAACGAAAAGCACAATAAGAAAATAGAACAAAGATTAAATAAAAAGCCCGAAGGCAACAAAGTTAAGCCCGAAGGCATTGTTTACATGACTTGCTAAACAGACACTGTTTACAAACAAAAAGAAAAAGGCAACAGCCTAATCGGAAAGCTCCTCTTCGGGATCCGAGGGAACGACCAGAGGTTCCTCCGGAACAGGCTCCTTGCCGACTGGATCGTCTAGGCCATCCAGGAGAACAAGCTTGTGATCCAAGCCAGCTTCAGCAACACGGCGCACCATCATCTCATAGGTGGTCGTGAAGAAACGCTCCTCGGACAGCTCCAGCTTCTTTTGCTACCTTTTCAGAGCTTTCCTGGCCGTCTTCAGATGTCCTTCCCGACGCTCGAGCCGATCCCGAGCAGCCTTGAGATCCTCCCTCAACAGATTCCCCTCCGAACCGATAGCATCCACCTGCTCGGATACCACCTGCACTAGCTCTCGGGCGGTTTTGAGGTCTTCCTCCGCTTTGACAGCCCGAGCCTCCTGACGTTTAGCCTAGTCTCGTAAGGCAAGAATTCGGGCTGAGACCGAAGCGGCCTAGGGACCAGCCTGAAAGAAAAGGGAAATATCAAATCATTATCGAAAAGGAGAAAGAGAGAAGACGAAATAAATACGAAGGAGAAAACATACCACGGCAAGAGCAGCCATAAGCTCGGTACAGGCCTCCACAGGATCCACCGTGTCGACGATGATTTGGTCGTGTGGAAGGGTAGCTCCTCGCAAGATCCGACCACCCAGACTCCTGGCCGAGGGGGAAGCCTTACCGACAATGAAGTCGGTGTTAAGAACCATCCAGTCGGGGACATGCTTGCCCAACGACTGTTCCTCATCAGCCCGGAGTCTTTTTCGCCTCGGCTCCAAAGGAGTGTCGTTAGAGCTCTCGCCCAAGTCGATGGGCTCAACCTCGGGAGGCTCGTCAACCCGAGCACCCCCTCAATGCCCTGAGGCTCCTCCTCTTTGGCTCCTTCATTGGAGAGGACCTCGGCGTTCCTGGTTTCGGCCAAGAGCCTAGCTTCCTCGGCCTTCTGTTGTTTTTTTCGGATAACAGCCTGAAGAGTGGACACTACAAAACAAAAGAAATATGTCAGAACCGAAGGTACATTTGCATAAACGCATAAAAAACAACAGGATAAGATACAGCTAAGTAAAAGAATACGAAAAGAAAGAGTTGGGGATTTATGTTACTACTACCCCAAAGGGCGAAGATCCAATCGTTCTTTCGGCTTTCGGAAAGAGGAATCTTCCCTAACTCAGAATCGTTGAGGGCTATATACTCGGTCGCCTCGTCTGGAATAAGATCGGGCATGACCAGATCCCATGGCTCCACTATCTTCCACTTAGAGAATTTAGCGATCTTGGGGCCACTGATGAAGCACCATTCCTCGTGATTTCCTTTGTTATTGGAATTGGTGGCACACCACTCTGCTCGGCCCGGCCTTCGGGAAATACTGTAGAAGCCGTTGCTCTTCGGATTACGTTTAAAATCGTAATGATACCAGAACAAGCTGGTCTTCGGCTCCACCCTGGCCGGCAGACATCGGGCTTGGAAGCAGTTGATATGGATGAATCCGTTTGGATCCATCTGGCCGAGAGCGATCCCCATCTCGTCAAAAAGCTTCTTCAGGATTGGCAGCAAGGGAACACGGAAGCCGCACCAGAATGCGGCCTCTGAGATACTTGTGTCGACCTTACCTTTATGGTCGGCGACTTGGACGCGCTGGTATATCTTGTCGGTGCGATCGGCACCATAAAGCCCGTACGCTCCGGCAGGAATCTTGTAGGCGGCGACGAATTTCTCTATCACCTCTTCGGTCAAAGTAGACCAGAGATTACAAGCCGAAAATTTCAATCTGTCAGAAAAGGGAACTGACGAGATTCGGGAGGTACTGGGGACAGCTTCTTCCGAACGGTCCATATTCCTGTATCCGAAAAAAAAGAAATACAGTTAGCCATGTACTCGGACGAAGTTTGGAATGAATATATAAAGGAGAAAGGCGTTTAAAAGAGACGACCGAGTACAAAAGGCTAGGACCGAACGAAGAAGAGCCTGGGCCGGGTAAAACCTAAGTGAAGCACCTTCTAGGCCGGTTCCCGAAGACTGTTCTAAAATTTGAACACCCCGAAGAATGTTCAAACCCCAGAAAGCTCACATACCATCTTTAAGCCTCTGAAAGGCGTCTCACCAAAGGAGTTGCCCAGAAAAGGAAAAAGGGATAAAGGGGATGAAAACTTGAAAATCGTTACCTAACTCTACCCTAAAATCAACATACAGGGAAACCATGCAAGGCAAAAATAAAAAACGGGAAAGACATACGATAGACACATCCAACAGTTAAGAAAATAATGCCATGGAAATGAGGAGAAAGCTTACTTTTCTGGATGAAACTTGAGGCTGGGAAAGGATGTTTGGGGAACTTGGAATCAACATTGCCCGTGGTGTGTGGAGTTTGAATTGCCGGAATTTGATGCTTGCGGTTGCTGCTCTCTGTGAAACTGTAAATGAGAGTAGTAAAATGAAATAGAAACGGCTTATATACACATATATAACAGCACGGTTTTGTTACGTCTTTCCGCCGTTTAGGTTTTTAAAATAAACGGTTGAGATGAAGGGCTATTGGTATTCAACGGTTTGGATGAGGGCACGCTTATCAGTGAAAAGATAGCTGTAATCATTATGTCTGCCCCTTTTCCCGAGACGTCGGTAGGCGTGTCTTGACGAAGACATTGAGGGACGCTTATACCCGAATTTTGCCTTCGGATGGACTTTAATTACTGTGATTCATACGGATCCAATCTCCGAAAGAATCACAGGGACATGTTGGAGGTCCACCTTCAACGGCCCAAACCGAGTGGGCCAAATGAGCATGTGTGCCAACAGGTCGAAGAGGTGGGCTTACTGAGACCAAGGCCCAAAGCCACTTAGCCGAAGGAAGGCCCACGAACGACAAGAAGAACGTGGTCCACGAATACTCAACGTTCCACCCCTCCACAATCGGAACTGAACGAGAATAATAATGGGAGAGGTTTGCATTTACGACACACAATCATTTTACAATTCTCTGCACTTGTATTCTAAAAAAACCTACTCGACCAGATTGACTTATTCTCACACCGGAGGTGAATCGGGGGGACGATCCCTCGCATTCTCTTCGTTGCAGGTTTTGCTCCGAAGGTAGCTTGTGGATACAGGACGTACAGAAATCTGGTTCCAACAATTTGTAAAATTATAAATTAATAAAATACAATTTAAAGTTAAACTTAAATTAGTTTACCTTTTAAAATACCATAACGCCAATTTCAGAGATATATAATATATGATTCTAAATCAAGTGCATGGTCTTGTTCGTTTATATTATTGAATTTTTAGACAATCTTAGGTCCTATATTTCGCCAACATGTTTTGACTCTTGCATAAGGCTCTCGTTGCAGTGGTAAGACAAAAGGTTTCTGAAAAGAATAATATTTGTGATTTAACACGCATAAGAGTGATATATTTTAGAGTGATATAGACCGAAGGCATTATAAATAAGGGGACCTTGCCCTCTATCTTCGAAAAAAACTCTGAATCCTCCTTATTTTATAAAGGGTGTGAGAAGATACTGTTATACAAAAGGATGTAACAGACTTCAAAACTTACACATTTAAATCTAGAACATGACTAAACAAAATTGTAAATAATAGGAATCATGAAATTTGGATGAATCAGTAAAGATGTGTGCCCAAGTTGGATTAAAGCTCCAATTCAAGAGTTCTATTTTCTTACAAATCACGGATTAACACTTCTTTGGAGCAGGAGAGTTGGTGGACTTGGTCCACTCCGTTGGTTTGGTACATTTCAACTCAGTTGACTGAGTGTGTATATCCACGAGCTGTCTAGATAATTTGATAAGGGTGATGTTCTATTAACCGCATGTCATATACAGTTTATCTAACATATTGTATTAGGGGTGTCATATTTATATTTTAAGAGTTTAGATTAAAACCTTTTTTTTTTTGCGAAAAGGCAAAATTTCGATCCACGAAAAATATTAGCTGAATTGAATTTTCACGGAAAGGCAAAACTTCGATCCGCAAAAATATTAGCGGAATGGTAAAAAAAAATTCAATCTGGACCCTTAAAATACTGATCTAAAGATTCTAGAGCAGTGTGTTAAATAAGACTTATATAACACCCTGTTGTCAAGAATTAGCACCCATTTGATAAACCATATAACTATATCAGTTTGAAGCACGTGCATGGTCATATAATTTCAATGGCAATTGATTCATAAATTAAAAATTATGAATCGATAGCAGTGAAGGAAGCATTAAGTTGGGCTAAAGAGTTTGGAGGATAAGTGATCGTGGAGTGTGATTGTTTAGTGGTTGTTCAGATGATTAGAAGTGCAATTCTTATGGGATGGGGACGTTATTATGGAGTGTAGGGAGATTATTCGAGAGACAAACAATATTAAGTTGTATTTTCATTAAGCAATTTGTGAATGTGGCTGCACATGAACTTGCTCTTGCTCATGTGTTTCATATGTATCCTGATCGTAGTTTTGACTGGAGGTCTGTTCCAGTTAACATTAAGCATTGTATTCTTTTTGATTTGAAGGAATAATATTCTTGCTTTCGTAAAAAAAATAGAAAAATAAAATATAGTAATAAGCTGAGGAAAGAGAAAAAAAAAAGAAAGGAAAAGGAACAAAAAAGGAATCACCATCTCCAAGGGGGGAAACCTTTAGCTAAAAAATTCTATAAGAAAAATATTATACATAATATGTATTAATTGTGATGCTATGCAAAACTTTTAGCTAAAATTATAGCCAACCTTTTCAAATTGGCCGAATTGTCAAACCTCTTCAGAGCTGTGACAAAACTGGATATATAAATTTAACATTATAACCAATTTTATTGGAGACCATCACCTTACAGATTTAGCAAATTTTACATAGTTATAATTTTACATTATTTTAGTTAACCATTTTAACTAATATCATTGTGATACTTTAAAGTTTGGAAAAAAGTTATAAACTATTTCAAAATTCTGACCCTACACAATAAATAAAGTATTATATACTATGAGATGTCATAAAATGTTCTAAATTGCACGAACTCTTTATTTGATTTGATAAACTATTCCAAATTTTTGACCCCACACAATAAATAAAGTATTATATACATGAGATGTCATAAAATGTTCTAAATTGCACGAACTCTTTATATAATTTGCAAACTCTTTATCAATTGCTTTACGTGCAAAGGATATTGGTATAATTATCAACTATAGGGATAACAATTTGTACCTATCTGATAACTACCCGATCCGTTTCGACCCGAATAAATTTAAACGAACCCGAAATTTTTGGACTGAGGTTTGGGTTTGGATTTTATTTTCGAATCCGAATTGATTTCGGGTCAGGTTTGGATTTTACTTTTATCCAGCCGAACCCAACCCGTAACCAGAAAACAAAACCCAACCCAAACCCGAAACCGATCCGATAACCAAAAAAAAAATTGTAATTATACTTCTTCAGTATTATGTAAAATTATATCGATATAACAATAATATTATATATTCCTAAATTATTTTATCTTAAATGTGATATAAGTAATTGACGTTTGATAGTTGATACATGTTTTGATTTTTTTGTTTATAGATGTTTGTAAATTATTGAAAATAATTGGACACGTTTTTCTTAAATATCAGCATTAAATAATTAAGAGTATAATAAGAAATATAACTGTAAAGTTAAAAGATCGTAGATAATAAAATTTAATGTGTTTCAAGAATAAATTCAGTTACATGAAACATATGAAGCCTTATTTTCGTATTCCTATTTTTAACTAAATATTGCATTCATCATATTTTATAGTGATATAACTTTTTTATTTTTTATTTTTATTTTGCAAGTACCAAATTAATCCTAAAACCTGATCCGAAACCAAAACCCGAAAAAATTCAACGGGTCAGGTTGGGATTTGCAATTTAAATTTTCGAATCCGAACCCAATCCGAACCGAAATATAACGGGTCAGATTTTGTTTTTGTTAAACCCGAACCGACCGACCCGTTTGCCATCCCTAGCCAACTAAAAAGAATAAAAAATAAATAATATAAAATTTATAATTACCAATTAAAAATAGTAAAAAAATAAATAAAATTATTCGTAAAATCAAGTGTTAGATAAAACTAAATGCATTAACTTAAATAAACACAAGGCTTTGAGAAATTATTTACCTGCCGGATCAACGCACAAAGAGGAAATATTGGACCGAATATTGCCTCGCAGTGTGAAATACTGTATATGTCTAACTAGCAGTAGATAATTATCAGGACAGTAAGTTTTTAAATCTATATTACAAATTATAACAATAACAATAATAATAATAATAATAATAATAATATTTAAATATTAATGCTACTATTAATATATATTTGTAAATAAAATATGTATAATTAATTTATTCGGTTCAATTATTGAATTTTAAAACATCCAAAGTCAATCTGCATTTATACTATCAGTTTGATTTTCATCTAATTTAATTATTAATTGGTGCGATTTTTAATGCTTCAATTTCGACCCTGTTTTACTGTTATGATTTCGATTTCAATTTATGATTCATTTTTGCTAATCCCATGCGGGGGCGGCGAAAGAGTCTCAAAAGACAAAGCATGGGAAATGGGGAAGGGATAACTGCTGAATTTATTTATTCCAAAATAATGAAATGTTGAAAAGGACAAGACATTCTAGAACTAGAAATTACCTGGACGTTAGATGTCATAGTCAATCTCATATTTTATGTTATATGACCCCACTTGCCCTGGTCCCAGCTACATAAAATCAAACCTCAAAATCCATTATTTTTTTTGTATATTTCATAGAATTACTATATTCTAAAAAAATACATTTAAATTTTGAACTAATTTTAATTAATATCTGATCTATTTACTATTAGTTTTTAAAAATTACATTTAACTTTTGAAGTAATTTTAATGAATCCCCTTATTCATCTTACTTTTTGTTTTCTTATCTTTCTTAATTTCCCGGACCGACCAAGTAACACTCGGAGGGAACAATATTTTAATAGCAACTATGATTAGAGTTGAAACCAGCATTATCTTAATTACGTTTTCCTCACTGTGTCCCCTCCAATTCTTTACATTATTTTTTGGAAACGCTTTTTAAGACTCCTTTAAAGTATAGTTTCATAATTTTTTTTTTTTCTGAATAAAAATTTATTGTTTAAACTTTTATTCAGAAATTTTTTTTTGAAAAAGAATTATGGAACTACACTTTATAGGAGCCTCGAAATGTGTGCAAACAGTGCACGTAAAGAATTCAGTGGGACGGAGGGACTAGTATTTTGTCAATATAAAATTAAAAATTATAAATTATAATATTGTAATATTAATTAATAATATTTATAAATATTTTTAATCAAAATTTTATTTAATAAAATAAGTGAAAATTTGAAAAATTAATATTATAATATTAAATCAAATTTGAACCGACGAATAGTAAGCCGCATATATCTTACCTTTCCCGCATCCTGCGTGGGGATATGCGGTTATGTTTGATTGGTTAGTTTTTTTTGACTAATTTGGCTTATAGCCTTACAATTGGTTAGTTAGTTCTTTTTATTTCATTTAAAGGTGTATATTAAATGAGAAAGGCTAGGTTTTCAAAAAGTGTTCCAAAAATTATTTCAAAATACTTAGTTATCAATATATTATCGGTTACTTCCTTAAATGAACCCCTCATATATAAATATATGAATCTCACGAATAAAATCACGCCATGTATTTAATTACTAGGTTACTCGGATTAGGGCTGTCAGTGGATCAGATATCCGGTCAGATCCGATCCGATCCGGAGGCTAATGGAGCGGATATGGATCACTTAAAAATAAATCTGATCCGATTATATATATAATCATAAAATACTTAATATTTTGAATAAATATACTATATATAATAATACAAAAGATTGAACTTGATGGGAATAAAATTGAAAAACGACTTACAACATATCTTTTCATGATTATTTTTCTTAGATGTGGCTAATATTGACAAATAATAGTATATTTTTAATATAGACACGATGACGTGAGAGCTCTATCATTTAAATGGAGAGCAGCTCCAAATCATTTAAATGAAGAGGAGTGACATGTACCCAAAAATGTTCTAAAAAATATTCTTAAATAATATATGATATATTTTTATTTGTGGTACTTATTTGTATGCACGATTGTCCATATTATTAATAAGAAAATAGTCAATTGTATACTGACAACTCAGCATTCGAAAACGGTTTTAGGAACCGTTTCGAGGACTCTAGCATTTTTCTTAAATGAATTTAATATGTGGAATATGTTTGATCTAGAAAATATAAATTAGATATACTCCATAAAGTTGGAAATATAAACTTACATTAAAAGTTGAAGCGAACAACTAATTCGAAACTAATTTATTTTTCTAAAGTGTTGACATGTATTGTGAAACGGAAGAATATTGATAAGATCTGCATTCACGATAATTTCACTAATGAAAATACGTCAAACTTATAAAATTTAATATTTACTTTATGCCCTAAACCACTTTATTCTTTATCAAGGTCGTAAAATTCGGAAATCAGTTCGACTCGATTTTGTTTCAGAAAATGAGTACTCGGAACTCGAAAGGTACTAGAAATGAGTACTCGGATAACTAACAAGGTGTTATTTTTATTAATTTTTTTCTCTCATCTATAGTTATATATTAATAAAAAATAAAATAATCTTATAATACTAATAACTTAATTACATACTCGAAATAATAGAGTTCAAACATGAATTGCTTGTTTGATAATTTTTGACGTAATAACCAAACATAAGTTTTAATAATAAACAACATATCTTTCCAATAAATGTCTATACTTTACAAAAAAACTAAAATATATATACAATTTCATATTTGGTCTTGTTTCGGGATAGTTTTAAAATAAAATAATAAAAAATTGAAAAAGTCAAACTTGGGTTTGACCTCAAGTACTCGGAGTCAAACCGAGTTTTGACTGATTCTTTATAAAATTATTTTTGAACCCGATTACTCGGAACTCGGATTGAATGAGGGGTTAAAAATGAGTACTCGGACCGAGTACTCGGCCTAGTCGGTGAATTTTAAAACAATGTTCTTCATGCACAAGAAATCAATGCAAACCGGTAATGCGTCGTATTTTTAACCACATTCATGTGTAGCGATATCCCAATAATTAAATCGCTACGTGCATGGTGCATGAGTGATATACTCTTACGTAATCATGTTTGCTGGTAAACATGCAAAAGGTGGATAGTTTCAAAAATAATACTGGAGTAAAAAGTTGCGGCCATATTATGAAATTCGTCCATTATGGGTGATTTCGAAACATAGGCCACACTAAAATCCTGCTTAACAAATAAATAGAATGCGGGTGGCCAAGTGAATCAACGACCTCCGCTTGGGGGGTGGTCAGACGAATCAACAGCCTCCGCCCCTGGGGATGGTCATACAATTCAAACGCAAGGTACTCCGCCCAATATTCAGAACATTCTTGGAGTTGGAACTTTCAATGTGGATGATTTGAAAAAGTTATTATCTCACTTGGAAGGAGGGAAAGTCGCAGTGACAGTCCAAGCTCCATCACCTTTTTCGGCCGCAGTAAGAGAAGCCCAGCTACCTGCTGAATATCGGAATACAACGAATGATTTGCGTTTTCACGGGAATGCTGATCTAGTAGAATTCTTAGGGAGATTCAATATCGAGATGAACGTTTATCTGGTTCCCGACTTGGCAAGGTGTCGACTCTTGGAAGCAACTTTCAGAGAAAGTGCTCAGCAATGGTTCCAAAGACTTGGCCCGGAAGTGATTACCTCATGGGATCAGATGAAGACTTTGTTTTTGAATAAATTTCAGGCGGCTGTGAAGTATGCCCCATCGGTCACTACCTTGGCAAATGTCAAGCAGAAGGAAGGAGATAGTTTGACTTCATATTTTAAAAGGTTTAACTCTGAGTCGACTATGGTCAGAGGAGCAACAGACGAAGCATTGAAGAGTTTTTTGATAGCAGGACTCCGTGTCAGAACAGATTTTTGGAAGCATCTCCGGGGGAAAGACCCGACCACATTGGCAGACGTCTTTACCCAGGCAGAGTCATTCAAAGTGGTTGAACAATCTTTGGCGGATAACAGAAACTCAGATACCCAGGGAAAAGGAAAGGCAAAGAAGAGAGACAGATCACTGAGTCCTAGATACTACAAAGTTAACCGAAGTCCAAACCGGGTGCATGCCACGGATAACGGGAGGGAATGGAGTCCTCCTTCCAATTATGAACGAAGGCAGAGTAACTATACTCCCTTGGCAGCATCTATCGAGCACATCTTTGAAGTAAACAAAAACAAAGGAATCTTCCGGAAACCAGCTCCTTTGTCTCAATGGCAGAGCAAGGATAAGAAGAAATATTGTGAGTACCACGAAT
>PHNY01228454.1:0-21465 GCA_003724115.2 Anethum foeniculum
ATATTTAAAATAATAATTATGTTTAAATACGATTTTTTTAACACCTAATTTTAGGTGCTAAAAAGTAATGGGACAGAGGGAGTATTATTAGTACCGTCAGTTTGCACTCTCGAAACAACCTACAGTCCTGTATAAATTCTTCTCTCTTTCTCTCTAGTCTACCAGTCTATACAATAACGCATGCACAGATACGCATATACCCACACCGCTACTAGAAGTGTTCAAGTGGAAGAGAGGTCTTCAGGACAACAATGGAGGGCAGTCTAATGGGGGCATTTTTGTTGGCTACTGCAGGGTTGTTTACAATTTGTGTTGTAATGTTAAAATGGAACGAGTTAAGGTACCGTGGGAAATCATTACCTCCGGGCACAATGGGACTTCCATTTTTTGGCCAAACCGTCGAGTTTCTTAAGCAAGGACCTTATTTCATGAAAGCTCAACGAGCCAGGTAAAACAAAGCTAGCTTAGAAATATCTGAAATCTTTCTTTTTAACGAATTTTGTTAGTTGTATACAATAATTTTGTGCTATCAAATTTATTTCTCTTTCGTATTTTTTGTTTTTTTAAGAAAAGGGGCTGTGTAACAACCATGGTAACAGATTAATTACTATCATCTTCGAGAAATCTGTTTTAAAACAAAATTATTAGCTATTAAAAGTTCATGAGACCTTAATTTGGATCCATTAGACATGGGTGATTATATATAGGAGTGCTTAGTGAATTTTCGTTACAAAATTAGTTATCCAGTTTCACTCATTTTTTTTTTGATAATCCGGTATCCGGGCCAACTTGCGCGTACATCGACTAATCCGTAGGACTACTAGCACACTCCTACCCACCGAGCATGGTAGTCCACTCATTTCCATGTCTCCCAGTGGAATGGAATTGAACCTGTGACCTCAGGGTAGTAAGCCCCTAAGTGGTCTCAACCAACTGGGACACCCGTGGTGGGTTTATCCGGCTACACTCTTAAACAAGTTTTTTTCTGCAAGATTACTTAGTAATGATAATGATTTTGTTCAGTTACATATAGTGCACATACTATTACAGGTATGGAGGTGTGTTCAAAACTCACATTCTAGGAAGCCCTACAATTGTGTGCATGGATCCAGAGCTGAACAAGTACATTCTTATGAATGAAGCCAAGGGACTTGTTCCTGGCTATCCCAAGGCTATGAATAATATTTTAGGCAAAAACAATATTAGTGCTGTTCATGGTTCTCTTCACAAAATTTTGAGAGGCTCATTGCTTTCACTCATTGCTCCTACTGTTATCAAAGACTCGCTTCTGCCTAAAATCGACAAAACTATCCGTTACGTCGTTAACGGTTTGGATGGTAAAACTATTGATATTCAAGAAAAAACTGAAGAGGTAATAAGTACTTACGATCCCTTATGATGGTAAAGAGTTTGAGCTGTTCCTGTATTGTGCTTAATTTTTTGACATTCTGCGATATTGTTCTTTGTTTCCAGATGGCATACTTGGTATCCTTTAGCCAATTTTTTTGTAATATTGAACCAAGTTCTTCATTATATAATGTGCTCAAGTCAGATTTTGATAAGTTGACACTAGGAACCTTGTCCTTGCCAATTCACTGTCCTGGTACAAACTATTATAAAGGACTCAAGGTAAATATCAATTATTTCGATATTTTTGTGGTCTCTGTTGTAAAAAAAATGTGATCTTATTCGAAAGTGATGTTTGTTTTTTGCAGAGTAATAAGAATATCTCGAGAATTGTGAGCAAAATCATAGAGGAGAGGCGAGTTGCTTCAGTCCCGCCTCTGAAGGATCTGCTTAATGAGCTTTTAGGAATTATAGACTCAAAATATCAACTTAGTGATGAAGACGTAATTAACCAGATAATCACAACGCTGTATTCGGGATATGACACTGTCTCAACCACTACAATGTTGGTGCTTAAGTGTCTTCATGATCATCCAAAAGCTCTTCAAGAACTCCGTGTAAAGCACAACTTATACAATTTCGCTCAACAATTTTAATGCAATATTCTTTTTATAGATTATGGTTCTTAGTGCTAAAGCTTCAGCTTTTTTCAACTCTTGCAGGACGAACATTTCAGGATCCGTGAAGGTAAAAAGCCTGATGAACCAATTAACTGGGATGAGTACAAGTCCATGACCTTCACGCGTGCTGTAAGCTCATCTAGATATTTATCTTTCTCTTTTCAACACTGTGTTTGATTAAAAGAGTCTAAAAATGTTTTGGTATTCAGGTGATATTTGAAGCCAGCAGGTTCATTACTGTTATCAATGGGGTCTTTCGGAGAACAATAGAAGATGTAGAGTTAAATGGTATGCGTTTTATGCTTAAACAGGAGAGAATAATTTTTAAAACTGGTCATGGCAATCAAATTGTGATGAGCACCAAGCAAAGTTACAATCCATTTTTTTGACAGGGTTCGTCATTCCTAAGGGCTGGAAAATCTATGTCTACACAAGGGAAATAAACTATGATCCGTTCCTCTATCCAGAGCCTTTTACCTTCAATCCATGGAGATGGATGCAGGTTATAATCTGCAGTAACTTTTGTTTCTAAAAGAAAATGTAGTATTTGGAAAGCAATGATTATTTATGATTAAATGGAATGGCAGGATAAGAGCTTGGAGTCGCACAAGTACAACTTGTTATTTGGAGGAGGAAGCAGGCTGTGCCCCGGAAAAGAGTTGGCAATTGTTAAAATATCTCTATTCCTTCACTACTTTGTTACTAGCTACAGGTGATAACCTATCTTACCATATACGTACATATTCTTCTTCTTGAAAAACCAAAGCATAGTTTGGATTAGTCATTTGTCCGAAAAACAAAATATAATTTGACATTATTTGTGGAAGAATTCATAGGATGGATCCAGAATTTTTTATTCCCGGCACAAATAAATATTGAGAAGGCATCTTTATATCTTATAATTATTTGCGGCACAAATAATTTTGTCCCGATAACCCCTTACTAGATCCGCCCTGCACTCAGTAAACTCACTCGTGGGACATGTATGGTCTACCGAGCATTATTTATTATGGTTCCAGTATTATCATATATAGTTGAACACTGAGCAAGATGTTGAAAACAGGTGGGAAGAAGTTGGGGAACAGAAGCTATTGAGTTTCCCAAGAGTACAAGCCCCCGACGGACTGAAGATAAGGGTCTCTGCCTACTGAAACTGCTACTAATATTTATACGTTGTACCATGGTTCCCGGTTTTTATTCATTTTATGGTTGATAATATGAATTGTTTTAGTATTAAGACTTTCTTAGGTATTTTTTATATTAAAAATCTAGGGGTTTATTTTTACTTTGAAAGTGTAAATGAAATTTCAACTTAAACAATGTGACAGTTCACTTGATAGCTCATGGTAAGACGCCAACAACAACTAGCAGCTAATGTGACAGCTACTGGTAAGACGCCAACAAGTAATGAAATTGCATGTACAACAAAATATACTTATCAAATTATATTATTTTACTTTGAAATTTATGAAAACAAAAATATTAAACTATTATTTCAGGTCAAACTCTAACAAATTCAATTTAGGCCAGAGTAATATTTCATTTAAAAGTATTTTACTGAATTAAATCCTGCATTCATGTTATATATTGAATTAGATTTTATTTTTATTGTGTTTTTCAAGAGATAACATAGTTAATGTAATAAAAATTTAAGTATTTGCCCAAAGTATATTCTCATGAGGACACAAATCTGTTAGGAAAGTCGTAATTAATAATATGTTATTTTACTTTCGAAATTAAAATGAAAAAGAAAATGCAGTAGTTTATCAAGAAAACACAATTTTATTTTATCAATATGGTTAACTTAAGATTCTAAATGCATGGTTTGGTTTTCCTCAACACGAACCCATAAATAATGCACATGTATAAACATATCTGTACATTCTTGCATGCACTTAGAGACGGATATACGTGTATTAATATCAAGAATAAAGGAAATGTCAATGATCTTAGAAGATCGATGGAGGCCGGTAGTATTACGGGGGCCTTCTTGTTGGTCGTCGTCGGGTTGCTTACGGTGGTGGTTTTAATGTTAAAATGGAACGAGATGAGGTACCGCGGGAAATCATTACCTCCTGGAACAATGGGATTCCCATTTTTTGGTAAAACCAGAGCATTTTTTAAGCACGGACCTGATTTCATGAAAGCTCAGAAAACTAGGTAATTTCTCTCGTACAGTTAACACATTAAAATGACAATTTTGTAATTAGATCTCACAATTTGTTTCTGTTGTATACTTTCGTGTACCAAAATGATATAATGATTTCGTGTTCTTTTATCAGTACAGTACCTTTTTGTTGCAGTTTTTGTGTTCTATTTGTGTTCCGACATTAAATAAAATTAATTATAAATATTAAATGTTTCAAAGTATAATATGAAAATAAAATCAAGTATACCCGTTATATAATCTTGCTTAGAGTAATGTCGGGGAGGGTAAGATGTTCACGGATTGATACCCCTATTTTGAAAGAATAGAAAAACTGTTTCTTTGAAAATTCACGACTTAGTTTAAGACAAAATAGTGAATGATTGAAGTGTACAAATACAATATAGAAAAGTGAGAAGCATTAAAACAACAAATACTAACTCGAGTAAAAACTAGTAATACGAAGAAACATAAATTTGAACACAAAATTTATTTGTGGAGTGTTCGACACAATATTCGAGCTCATGATTTTCTTCACATGAGATTTACGTGTGAGGATGGTCATGTACTCAAATGATCCAAGACGATTGGCGATGATAGTCATTATAAAATTATTGATCCAAGAATATATCTTCCTGTGTACCTCCCGTTGTTCTAATTCGGTTAAGATAAATGACCACGGTGATCACAATGCACAAAATACCCACAAATTCCTCCAATCGATGTAAATTGATAATGGCCTCTTTGAATGAGTATATATAAATGTGCGCAGTTGTCCTTGTCAAGGACTTGAATGTTAAAAATCTTAGAACGTATAGGGGTGATAGGAGTTACCAGGCCTTACAATCAGGTCGTCTATATTTTCAGGAAGATTAGGATTTATGGTCGATAGAAGATTAGGATTGTTTTTTCTTAAGATGACTCTTTAATCAAATTTATTAAAAAGTGAGTCATCATTATCAAGTGCAACAAGCTTGCAGAGTGTAGTATAAATGCATGATGATTATGATTTTGTTCAAGTGGTTATGCACCTATATATTTATATGTATGCGCATATATGATAGGTATGGAACTGTGTTGAAATCCCATATACTAGGTTGCCCGGATCCAGAGATGAACAGATATATTCTTATGAATGAAAAGCAAAGGACTTGTTCCTGGCTATCCCAAGTCTATGGTTCATATCATAGGTAAACGCAATGTAGCTGCTGTTCATGGTTCAAATTGACAAATGACAAATGGTTGGAATGGTCAAATCGTTGATATTCAAGAGAAAACTAAAGAGGTGAGATAAGTTGAGTTCAAGGTATCGTTGTAAGTATCTGTTAACTTTCAACACTCGTTAATATGTATTTCCAGATGGCATACTTTGTATCCTTTAGCCAGATATTTAACATTCAATCGACTTCTTCAGCATACGATTTACTCAAGTCAGAGTTTAACAAGTTGATACTCGGAATCCTGTCCATGCCAATATGCATTCCGGGTACAAACTATTATCAAGGACTTAGGGTAAATATTTAAGTAATTTGAAATCTTTGTGCTATCTTAGAAATAACATATGGTTTTTTCATAAGTGATGTTTGTTTTCCACAGAGCAGGAAGAAGATCATTGCAATTTTGAGCAAAATCATTAAGGAGAGGAGAGTTTCTTCGGTGCCTCCGAATAATTACAATCTTCTACTCCGGATATGAAAGTGTCTCAACTACAACAATGATGGCGATTAAGTATCTTCATGATCATGCAAAAGCTCTTCAAGAAATCCGTGTGAGGCACATACTATAAAATTTAATGCAATCTTCTTTACATACGTATAATATAGGGCTTAGTACCAAAATTTTGGTTTTGTCCAACTCTTATAGGACGAACATTTCAGAATCCGTGAAGGTAAGAAGTCAGATGAGCCAATTGACTGGAATGAATACAAGTCCATGACTTTTACGCGTGCTGTAAGTTCAGTTACAATCATCTCTGTATTCTGTCAGTTTTCCTCGTTACAATACTGTAATTACAGGTAGTAACTGAAACAATCTGTTGTGATATTTAGGTGATATTTGAAGCCTCCAGGTTGGCAACTGTTGTCAATGGGGTCTTGCGGAAAACAACAGAAGATGTGGAGTCAAATGGTATGTGTATGCAATAAAAAAAACGAATTCACCAGAAGGTGCTTCCCCTCTACTTTCTATAATGGAAGAACTGTACGAACCTTTGTACAGATCGATATGGACAGATGTGACCAAAAGTATACATTTGTGCAGTCGAAGAATAAGGCCTTTTATGCTTAACCGCGGAGGAATCAACTTTTCGGAACCAGGTGAATTTACAATGCATTTTTTTGTGACAGGATTCATTATTCCCAAGGACTGGATAATCTATGTGTACACGAGGGAGATAAACTATGACCCTTTTCTCTACCCAGAGCCTTTTACCTTTAATCCCTGGAGATGGCTGCAAGTAATCTGCAATATCTTTTGTTTTACCATATATGCAGTATTTTAAGTACTATGGTTCCTAATATTTACTGGAATTGCAGGATAAGAGTTTGGAATCTCACAGGCATTGTTTCTTATTTGGAGGAGGTAGCAGGCTATGCCCCGGAAAAGAGTTGGGGATTGTTAAAATATCTATATTTTTTCACTACTTTGTAACCAGCTACAGGTGATATATAACTCTATAATATTACTACATATATCCTACGAATTATAAGAAAGTATAATTAGAAAGGTAAGAGTCCTATGTCCTGACACAAAGGCATAGTCAGAGATTAGTAAGGGTTGCTCATCTCATAAGCACACTGAAAAAGGGAAGTGGTGCTCTAACTAGAGCACTTGACTCGGACAATTTTTTTCTAACATGCATTAGGCAAATACGTCGTGACTATATTTCTTGCGTATGTACCTTCATCATTGAACTTGAATTTTAATGGTGTGTTGAAAACAGATGGGAAGAAGTTGGGAAGCAGATTATCTCGAATTTCCCAAGAGTAGATGCTCCAAATGGACTGAAGATAAAGGTCTCTAGTTACTGCGATTCTTATTAAATATGAAAATGTAGCAGACGGGGGTTCTAGTTTGATAAATTGCAGCACAATTATAGCGATCATAATCAATCTCATCTTCATTATTCTTCATACTTGTGTAACTATTGATTTCTGGTAAAAAAGATCTTTGACAAACTTGGGTATGGCAGCTTGCAGAATGATGGTATTGATACGTACAGGAGCTTATCGTCAACTTATGCCCTGTTTCTTGCAAAATAAACTCGCACACATGCATAAAAGACATCCCAGTCCACTTCTCACCACTCTCTATCAAGAGATTGAAAGACCATATTTCCAAGTTCTTTAGCAAAATAAGTGTTTAAAGTACCAATCGCTGGACAGTTGGGATTAAGCTCTAATAATAAATTGTATAATAGTGGATGTAAAAGAAAATTATATACTTATAAATAAAATATAATTTAAGCCTGTTCTTACCTAATTTTTAAAGAGAGCAGTAGTTCTAGGTGACCTGAATCAATGTTTAAAATCAGCTCAAATTTTGTCACTACAATCAGTGTGAACACTGAGATAGTCAGATAGTGTTGGAGATGTCTCATCATACATTTCAAGATCATCAGGCTCCTTTCTAGATTAACATTGCCTATACATTTTTATCGATTAAAGTCATCAATTCAACCAAAACCGAACTATACATATGTTAGAACTTCCAGCTACTTGTTACATTCAAGGCATGAACTTGCAAGTTTTGCTTAAAACAATAGGTTGGTACTTGTACAAGTAGCAAGTGGTATGCCTTGTAAAGTTCATCGTTTACCTGTATCCTTGTAGGAGTAAAAGATTGTCATGAATGCGAGTATACTCGCAGCCAACAATCAGCAGCTACAGCAAAAGCACCTGAGCTTGAATCATCAGTTGCAATACACGAGACAGCAGATCCTGATTTCAGCAGGAAAATAAAAACACAAACCATTTCCAGGATTTATAACTCATTGAACAGGTGATTCACCGTACAAATTATTGAAATAGGATCAGTATGTAAATCAAATATTGGTTAAAAGTTAACAGATTTTTAGAACACTGACAAATATTTGCTCTACAGAGCTCTTTGGAGAAGCTACAACCAACAAGTTTGATTTTGAATGGCAACTAATTTGCTGAAGAGACTAGAGATGACATGCTATTATGCTGTCCGTGACAAAATGAAAATCGGCAAAGACTCTGAAAAGGACAATCGTAACCTCAAGCAATAAACCTATTTTTCTTCTAAAATATATACCTTTTAAAAATTTTGGTTAATGTACTCTGACCTTAAGCTAATGTACCAATTTCAGTTACTTTTTAGGTCATATTTATAATATTATTAATACCCTTAGTAAGGTGTGATAACTAATCCCGTCAAAATGAGCAAGAAAGTGATTGATAATAAATTACAAGATCATTTTAAAAAATAAAGTATGACAGAACTAGAGCATAGTTCTTACAAAGATACTTAGCCAACATTTGAACAAAAAGACTGGTAAAGAGAAAATCTTGAAAAGTATATTTTTTTTGTAATCATCAAAGCTAAAATATCTTTTGTCTATGTAATAAGGTAAAATTGACAAATCGAATATCAACTATTAACAGATAACACATCTACAATTTGTGTTCCAGATGGAAGCATATAACACGGAAAAAAAGATAATAAGTTTAACTTGAATATATACCTTCAAACTGGTGCAGATTTCCCAGAATAGCACCTGTAGAAAATTCCCATATGTCCACATGCCCGTCACATGTGCCAATAATTCCATGACCAGCTAACGTGCCAACCGCAACAGCCCTGGATAAATTTAAATTTCAATTTCCGTGAGCATCTTAAGACCCTATCTCAAGAACGTGGAAATAGTCTAAACTTCAAAATAACAAGAAAATAAAAACTGCATTTCTAGTTTTACGAATATAGAGAGTTTACAAAAAAGCACCAAAGACAGTCAAGCAACTCAGAGATTATTATGATCAAAATACCTAATACATTTACATGGCTAACATACAGTCTGATTTTAAAATTTGTTTCTGATCCTGAATTTGGTACAATTTATATTATTGCTTTGGAGTATAGTCATTTCTCTTCACAAAGCATCAATCTCAAAGGCCCTACTCTAGTACGTCTTGCTTATTACTGAAATTATACACAATTATATTCTATGAATATAAGAAATATTGCACTCTTCCATATATTTAGTGAAAGCCTTGACATAATCCTGCAAACTCTTCCTTTATGACACTTATATCAGGTACCAATATACCCCTGTATAGAAAGAAAGATAAAGTCGGGCTAACATGTTTAGACAAAAATGACTATACATTAATACTGCATGCAACAAGGGTCCACTATTTAATTATCACAACAGGAGGAACTAACTTTAAGGTTAATGCAAAGATATCTCAATTCTCAACCTGTAAGACTGACACAATTCTAAATGAGACTCACTCAAAAATATGAAAGGCCTAGATATGCGAAAATAACAAGTATCAAGGCACCTTGAATCCAGTATATCATCCAAAAGTACTTCATTATTAACCAACAGAGCTTGTCTCCACCCAAGTGTGTTCATTTGACAATCACTTGATTGATGGCTAGGCAGATCAGTATTTGAGATGAGTAGCGGGATCAGCACATCTTTGCCTTCTACTGAACATGTATGGGTATTGGCATTTTCCAGGAACAAATTGGTACTTGCGTCTATTCTATTACTACGTTGCTCCTCATCTAGGCCAGCAACAATGCCTTGCCTCCGCAATGTCAACAAACTAATTGGAAAAAACCTACATAATGAGGTGCTTGGTGCAGAAAACCTGGATACCAAAGTGCATTTGGCTATATCCCTGAAAATTTTTAAACTGATTTGCATTAGATACCAAGGAGTATTATGCTGCTTTAGAAAAATAATTATATTGGGATGAACAAGATATTATCAAGATTCAAGATTAGGAGTGCAGTGGTGAAGCTACATAGCAGATAGTTGCCCCCACTAGGGTAGAAAAAAATATATAAAGTGCATAATTTTTTTTTTAAAAAGTACATACAAGTACTAGGTAAAAATTGTTTTTAGCCCCCACTAGAACAAAAACATCAAAGAGATATACTAGCTATAAGCTTTTCTTCTATTTTAGCCCCCGCGCTTTAGATTTTCTGGCTCCGCCACTGGCCCAAAGGGTAGAAATAACCAGATAAATATTTATGGATAAACAAAACAATACATGACACAAACTAAAGAAATAAAAGATAGCACATATTTATGTTGGTATTTCCTATTTATTGAGAGAGAAGCTGGGAAAACTCGTAATTATCATAATGAAGCCTGGTAAGAAAGAAAATTGTGGTACATGCAGAACTTGTGAGATTAATAATACAGTACAGGAGTTCTACATCATGT
Organism: Anethum foeniculum; assembly: GCA_003724115.2. NCBI lineage: Eukaryota > Viridiplantae > Streptophyta > Magnoliopsida > Apiales > Apiaceae > Anethum > Anethum foeniculum. Next base: position 10,595 of record PHNY01228454.1, read on the forward strand.
AAGTCATTTCCTTCTACAGAAGCAAGAAATATAAATATAGGATCAAATAATTTAGGCAAAGTAATTGATATGATTCAAAAGTGGTGTTCAACCCCAATTTTATAGAGTTCTGGCACCTGCCACAAAGAACAATCAGGGGTGGGTGAAGGTGAATCATGTCAGCTATCAGCTGAAACCTCAAAATTATCCCGTTGGGGAGTAATTTGGTGCCGAATCCCCAACTAACCGCTGCTGGTATTTCTTTGGAAATGCAAGCAAGATAATATGTTATACCTGGTGGTTCTTTAGAAATGCAGGCACGATATTCTGCTATACCACTACTACATCTTACATATCAACTTTGTATTCGAATATTAATGCAGCGATGAGTTTGAAGCTAAAAGTCCAATGTCTAAGATACTAACTGCTAATAAATGCTACTAGGACAGAAACTGTCAAGACTTAATATTAGCAATGGTTTCAGAGTAGAGGATGTTTCATTGCGAGTGCTGAAAACTGAAACCAAACAAACCATAGTTATACTGGCAACTTGAAACTGTAAAAACAATTTTCTTGTAAATGATCCCCACAAAGAATTAAAAATGTAAAATCTCTGGATATTTTTTGGATATCAAACCAGTTTCTGACTGATGTGACTTGTGGAGGCTAGATAAATAAAAATTGAAGGGGCAGATGACCAAATATTACTCTGGCATACAAATATAAATATATAACACAGAGAGGCAGCATACCATAAACAAAATACTCCAAACCCATTGTGACCGAGAACAAGATTAGAACACTTCGGTATTCTCTTTAACTCCATTACATATGGATCCATGCAATCAGATGTGGGCAAATAGCTTTCCGTAATATCTTCACTGCATGCGAGAATTTAAAGCAAAAAGAACTTCATTAGGAAAGAATGAAACTCTTAGGTTTAAAATTTATAAGTAGAAAATATAAACCAGCCAGATATTACTATATGTGCGCAGTTCAATAATGGTTTGTTACATTTCAACAAAAAAGCTTCGGAAATTGTTTAAAAAAAATAGTATCAAAAATAAGAACACGTTGCTAAATGTTAGAGGAACAATCATGGGCTATAAGATTTTTAGAGAATGTTCACCTCCATGATGAGCTCATAACCCAGAGGTGCAACCTTTTGCTCTCTTCAGCAGCAAGAAGATAATTTGGTTCACATACCAATACACAATGTATAGTATCAGCTGTTTCCAGTGTAGCCACAACTAACAAATATCCAGGTTTTACTTGAACAATTTTGATTGCATTCTGCTTAGAGGAAACAGATGTGCATTCTGGGCATGGACAAGAAATATTTGCCCTCCTAAGAACATGGAATAAAAAGATTTAACTTCATTTATCGCCAAGTTCTTGTATAAAATGAACAAATGATACAAACTGAATCAACCTGCAATAAGGAGCTTTAATGCAATCAAGCAGAACAAGATACTGACCATCTGGAGTGAATTGCAAATTAGATCCATTTAGTGCAATCTGTACAAAGGAAGCATGTCAGTCTGTATATAATAAAAAACACTAGATGACTGGATAAATTCTTAACAGAACAGTGAACTCACTTCTCTGCAGAGGGCATCATCTGTAACTCGATATACAATTGATGAATGACCAATCAACGAGGGGCAACCTTTACTTTGTCCTTGAGTCGGTGTTTTATGTATGTACAGAGTCTGTTGTTCGTCCAGAAAAGAACCACATAACACACATATACATATTGCATCGTTGTTTGTGCTCATCAAGACTGATAAAATAGGCCTAGGGTGAACATAGCAACCCAGGAGTTCAAAAATATTGACGGTATCACTGCAGTGCTTCATCTTAGTCTGAGCAGTCAAGTGGGAACCAGTTTCCTCTATATTGCTCGAAATCAATTTTCTTCCAAAGCTTTCCCCTTGGTCCAGCAAAAACAGTGAAGGAACATCTAGCTCCGGGAGGGCTTGGTTTCGAGGCGGCTTTTTGTTACCATAATTCTGAGAATTCTGTTTATGGATAGCAGGCCCATAAGAACTTTGAGTTGGTGTTGCTGATGTAACTGAAGAATTATGACTTAATGGAGCTTCAGGTACCATGATGTATCTTTCTTGATGATTATTAGAAAGTTGTCCATCTAACTTTTCTTCATACTTTGAATCTTGTTTACTCAAGTTGCAACTTATGTTCTGTTGATAATTGTCTGATGTTGCTATACTATCAATGGCACATGCGTCATTAAAACTTCTGCAAACTATACTTTCTGAAAGAGGTATATCCCGTAGTGCTGCTAGATCACCAACATCTGGGTTTTGACTAGAAGATTTTTCGACAGTGTGATCTCGCACCTTGTAAACATTGATCTCCTTAACTAAACTTTCTTTGGGAAGTATTTCTACGTCAGCTGTACAAATAGTTTCTGAAATGAAATCACCAACTTATTAGTTGGGGGTAAAGTAAATTCACTTTTTCTGAAGCAACATGAAAGATAAGAAAACAGCAAAAGATTTCACCATGACAATACCAAATTAGGAAAATTAAAATAAACACTATAACGAATCAGCACTTATTTGGATAGAATAGGTACATATGTATATGACTATACTCATTATGATCTATGTGGACGAGAATGCTAGCATATCTGTCAATGATAGTTTACCAAGTCATTCAGATCTGACATGATAGATAACTGAAAGGAAAGTCATCATGATAAATTAGAAACCATGTTATAAGATAAGCCTGACCCAATAGAAATACCTTCAATAGGACCAGGGAAAGTTTTGACAGCTTTTTCTTCATATGGAACTGCACACTCTTTTGACAGCTTTTTCTTTCTATAGAATTGAAGCCTCTGACTCAAGGTTTGATCTGTATCTAAAAAGTGTAATGTGATGCCACTAATTGTCGAATCCTGCAACACATCCACACTACCACGAAGTTTCATAATTTTTGGTGTAGAATTGTCTCGGCCAGAGGTAATCAAATCTTCTTGAATAGCACTTGAAACCATTAGTGACTGATCATCAACATCCCTCTCAGTCTGATTGCTTTCATAACTATCAGGAACCATAGGTGCTACATCTCCAGAGGGAGGCTTGATTAAACACTGATTGTCAACATTCATCTCACTGTGATTGTTGTCATAACTATCAAGAACCATAGGTCCTACATCTCCAGAAGGTAGTCCCACTGAACAAGGATCCCTACATAGCATATGTGCCTCTTCCCTTTGTTTTCCTCCATCAGCGTCTTCAGTACTCAAGGCAACTGCAAGTGCACATAATGAGATGGACATAAGTTTTAAAAATGCAAAAGCACGCCAGATATTGCAACAAAATTAATTATTCAAGGTGCTGGTTGAGGTTTTAGACGTTACCAGAAGAAGTAACATCTGCAGAGATGCTCGTCTTGCTGCTTTTAGATGTAGATCTCTTCTCATAGACCGAAATTCCTGAAGGGTTCAGAGTAGTTCTTTTCTTTCTTGTGTCTTTTTTGAGTAGAGGAAGTGCTTTTGGAAGAAGAACCGTCATCATTGACGTGCTTATTTCTTGCCCAAGTAAATCGATGTCACTCTTTTCAGAACTAATATGTTCAGTAGATGTCACAGCGTCCTCTCCTAGACGTGACTCAGTTTTCGAATCGTCAGAAGTAATTAAGCATGCAGCAGTTAACTCATTCGCACCTTTGGGATTCAGAGTGCCATCTACATAAATGAGGTCAATAGCTAAATGATGGGGTTTACGATATTTAATTATTTTCCATCATAAGATTCACAAATGTTAATAACTAAAACATAATAATGTTTGTTTACCTAATTCAATGTCGAAAGAGTCAGGTGCACAAAGCTCCAATCCGTTGATTGTCGGAGAAGCATTTCTATATGATGTCTCTCCTTTCTCCACCTTCTCTGAGGAATTCAACAATGGTGTGCTGATAACTTTATTCCTATTAAACTGTAAGAATTTAAGAATGTTTCCCTTGTAAAAAATTTCTATTATAGCTACTTATACCGAATTCTACCAAAACCCAATTTGAATGTCAAAAGAAAACTAATTCGTGGTTTGGTGAAACTACAAATATCATTAAATGGAGATTACATATAGATAAGCAAGGAAAGGAACACTGACTACAATCATATGGAAGATAAAAAGAGGAATCTAGAGTAGCTTCTTACAGGTTCTTCCTCATTCAGCATGTTGCCTCTCATAGCAGCACTGTTATATGAAGAGATAAACACACTCTCATCTTCATTGCAGACTTCCTTGTTGAAATGTTCAGAAGAGTAAACTGAATGAAGACGATCTTTTTTCTCATCTACAGCTTTTGAGGTTACTGATGCATCTACACTCCCTAATTTAATACATACCCCGTGACTATCATTTGAGGGAGAGCAAGTAGAACTTTTCTGATTCCGGATGTACTTCTTTTGGCTCCTTAATTCCGAAGCTGGAACATCAGTACTATATGTCCGATATTCAAGTTGGGACTTTTCAAGGGTACCACTACTAACTGACTTCACAGTGGAAACTCCACATTTCCTGCTTCTTTTTCCTGTGACCTGTGGTTTTTCCAAGTATTGTACCAGATCAGGTTGTCTACATGGTTCCGTGCAGCGAGTTTGATGCTTTGTCTCCAAATCCCCTTCGCAACTTCTGGAAGATACCGCTTTTCTATTAACATTTGCAACCAACTCTCGAAATAATCTGAGAACAAATTGGTTTTTGAACCCAAAAAACTGCAAATTACATGTGAAAGAATGGCACTATTTAGCAAATTGTACTATTTCCTATCAGGCGACACATCGTCCTGGAAATCATTTAGAAAGAAGCAAAGGCCTTAATAATGCTACACAGTAGAAACTTTATGTAAAGAATCTGCAAAACGGTCATCAATCAATTATAGAGTAAGGATAGAAGGTAAATGTAATGGGCAATGGTTTCAACGACTTTCTCAGATGCACTCCACATCACCAATTAGAAAATTTAGTCTAAAACTCACATGCTTAGGAACAAAACAAGTCCCTCTTAATGCTTAAATGTTGTCTAAAGTTTTTACTATAAGCCAGTATCTAATGAAGATCAGTAATAAGTCACAACTCCATTGCAATACATCCATTTTAACCCTTTCTTTTGTAATGTGCAAGACAAGATAGAAGAGTACAACATTCCACAGAAGGGCTCATAATCTTGCATTTACTATTATAGCTTCTTATTAAATGAATATGTCTGCTTTTTTTGGTCAAGCCATAAAATACGAGTTCTAAGTAACAGACGAGATTATAGCAATGAAAATATCTTACTGTAAGATCAGTAATATAATTGTAAGATTCTTTCTTGGATGAAATAATGTTCTACCTCAACACCAGCTATCTTGCATGAGTATCTCTTGCCACTCCCCAGTTTCATAAGACTGGCGCTTGTCTTTTGACAGCTCTTCCATGCAATATCTGGGGTTTGCCCAGAGCAGGACTGCCCATCTGTGGATGTAATCTGCATATTGATGAAATGGATTTACTTCTAGAACCAAATGCCAACAAGATCTATTAAGTATTGCATGCTCTAATCATAAGTGGCCTGGCACACACCGTAAATGAAGGACCTTTAAGACCTTCACAAATTTGCATTGTGTAGGTGATGCCATTGTAAGTTCGCATAGCATGGTACCCAAGTGGATATGGATACCTATCTTTACCCTGAAAACATCAGGAGTTAATCTACTAGGAGCTAAAGCAAACACAAATCGCTTAAGCACTCAAATCATTTAGACAAATTATACTATCAACGTCTTAACTGACTTAGGAAGTTCTGATTCAATGTAAAGTGCTTTGTCATATACTTGAGGTAATTACTATAGACATGCAGAAATGTTGCTCTACTAGTATTTTGTAAGGCAGGGAGCGACAATCTTCGTAAAGTCCTCGAAGAACAGCTATCACATCTTGTTAAATACACAAAAATAGACATCTAGTTGTAAATTAACTTTTGACTCACAGTTACTACTTGCAGTCTTCAAAACACGAAAAAAACAAAAACGAGACTCGACTTCTTGTCCTTTTGTCTTGGACACTCATGGTGCCAGAAATAACACAAAAATTGAACATTGTTATTCTGCAATATTATATTTTCCCTAGCATATTATCAAATCTAAAATTCTAGAGTCGTTTTCTGCTGTTCAACACCATGCCTCGGAGTTTAAGCAACATTTCAGCACATCTCCAGCAAATTGAATCTATCGCTATAGTGTTAGACTTTTAGCACATACAAGCATTTAAACAGTTGACATAAGTGCATCACAATATCTCGCGCTCACTAAATATCAACTTATATGTAATTACTAATTACAACTAGATCTATCCATAAATTCAAACAATTACATAAAAAGCGACCTAATAAATAATCAAGTTACAGTCTCATTTCGAAAAACAAATACGTAAACCGCACTGCATACTTATTGAATGATTCAATCAAATTCATCAAACACACACGCAATTTGAATTAATAAATTAGGTTAATTAAATTTGATTTCGTCGATTAATTAGAAATCCACATGAAATACAAATTGAGTAAGCATGAATTGAAATAATCGAAACTATAGAATCATTTAAGTGACATAAACGCAAATTGAGAGAGATGAGAATCGAACCCTAGATGAGCTCCAGTATTTCTTGTGTAGAGGACCGTTGTATAATGAACCGACGGAGATGATTTCTAGACCGTCCGATTGATCTCTCTCTCTTTTCGCCATCGCTTTTTTCCGGTGCTTTTGTTGTGTGTGTAAAAATAAAGGGGATTTAAATGGCGGGAGATAAATGCACAAATATTTTAAGCTGTTTGGATTTTGCCGCCATCGATAAATTTACACAGAAGATCACGGTTCAGTTAAAGCGCATACATCGAACCGATTTGAATCCAAACCCAACCGAAATATGGTTTCCCGGTTCAAGTACTTTAAATATCTATGACTTATGGGTTTGGTCTCTGTTTGATATCGATTTCGGTTTGATATTAAGGCTCCCTTTGTTTTAAATATGATTTTTGAATTTTTTAATGTTTATTTGTATTTTGAAAATTATTTTTCTAAAAAATGTTTTACACTCATTTGTTTGACTTTTTGGAAAATAAAATATATTTTTACGGTAATTACTGTTTTCATGAAAATAAATTTGAGAAAATATTTTTCCGAAAAATTTTTTGATGACGAAGAAATTTTCAAGAAATTTTTCTCGAGAAATGTTTTTCTAGAAAAAATTTTAGAAAAATTATTTCGAGAAAAATTTTTCTTGAACATTTTTTTCTCAGATTTTAACAGAGAAAAATTTTCCAAGAAATCTTTTTCTGAAAAAAAAATTCCATAAAGGTTTTTTCCTGAAAAAAATATTTTTCAAGATTTTTTTTCCAAGAACATTTTTTGGGGAACTTTTTTTTAAAAAAAATATTTGAAGGCAAGTTTCACCAAGAAAATTTTTTGAAAAAATTATTTTCATTTAAATTTTTTCATTTTTTACAAAAAGATTTTAGACAAATATTTTTTGTGAAAAATATTTTTTGGACAAATATTTTTTGAGGAAAACAATTTTCAGGAAAATATCTTCGAGAAAAAATATTTTTCAAAATTAAGTTATTTTCCAGCAAACAAACTAAGCCTAAACAAATACATTTTCGATTTGAACCGCATCTATATACAAATAAATTTTAGGTTTATATTTATGATTATATAACGTTAAATAATTTTATTTTATAAATTACAAACTAAATTGCTAGTAAATCTTATCAAATTATCAACTTATCATAAATATCCATTAATTCCTTATTAATTTCTTTTGAAATAATATTTATATTAACCCTAAGCTTATTAACGTTAATCATTTGCGGTTAATAGAAGTGGTTCACTCTTTTTTTTAACGGATATAAGTGCTTTACTTTGTTACGAAAGAATAATTTTTCTTATTAAATATGCGTATTTAATTAAGAAAAAATAATATAGGAGAAGTATTATTTTATGTCGTGATTTAATTTTATTAATCATACTACATCGCGAACTGTCAAATCAGTTTATCCGAAACTACTAAAACTAACTCGAGTGGTTTGGATTTTGTTCGGTTACAAGATGCGGATTGATTTGAATATTTTAAGACCATTATTATACAGCTTAATTCAGGTTGGATATCTAACCCCAACCAAATTGCACTGCGATCATCCCTATACAGAGCAGCGAGACTGAATTGCATTTTGTTTACCTATATTTTAATTATTGCACATTGATAACTAAATCTCAAAAATATTCATTTGTGTTGTTAAATTATTTTTTATACATTTAATAAATACCGATTAGCTGAATTTAATTTGACAATTTAATATTAGCATAAGGTTATTTTTGATCCTCTAAATGATATTTTCTTCAAAAACACGTAACATGAAAGTTATAGATAATGAAAAAACCTTTCTGAAAAGTCCATAATCAACGAATTTTGACTTACGATGAATTAAATACGAATTTTACAAGATTGCTGATTTGTGGGTAATAAAAAGCCCTACAAATTTTAATATTAAAACGAGAAAGGAGAACATGATGTATATATAACGATGTTAAATCCTAATTCATGGCCTACTCGATCCGAATTTTAGGCCCATTAGTCTAATTCAATTTTGATTCCTAATCTTTATCAAATTTTATCCTTTCTTCTAATTTTTTTTTATTATTCTAAAAGTTACGGGATATTACACTTAGCATTGTCTGATCTAACAATTTGTATCTTAGAATTAAACTGTCTAGCCACATATCTGAAAAAGTCTTGCATAACTTGAACACAATCATATTTGTGTTGAATTAAATGAACCCATGTGAAACGGCTATAATCATCAACAATTGTTAGAAAAAGATTACAACCAATATAAGTCTTAACCTTATAAGGCCTCCAAACATCAATGTGAATCATCTCAAAAGAAGGCTTAGTTTTATGGTACTACGAGGAAAAGAATTCATTGTTTGTCTGGACATAGGACAAATCTTACAAATAACAGTTTTAGAAGAATCTTCAAGTTTACCAAGTGAAGGAATTAGAGAAATCTTATCGAGAGGTCTGTGTCCAAGCCTCAAATGCCATAAGGTAGTATCTTCTTTTTGTGAGAAACAAATTGTTCTGCAAGGAACATGAGAAATGGTGTTTTCCACTTTGTAAAGACCATTTTGATTTCTACCAAGATGCATTTTTCTAGACCTTTCAGAGAAGGGCCCTGTAGAATATAATCAATGGAAGTAAACATAACTTCACATTTCAAATCATGACAGAGTTTTTAAAGTGAAATTAAATGAAATTGAAAATCAGGAACACGTAAGATATCCTGTAAAACCAACTCATTATTAAGCAAAACTGATCTTGTATGACGAATTGGGACCTTTCTTCCATCAGGCACAGTGATAAATCATTAGAACCTGTGACTTTATTATAAGTGTTAAACATAGAAAGATCTGAGCAAATGTGATCTGTTGCTCCACTGTTGAGCAAGATTGAAGCAAAATATATTATCTCAATAATGTCTGGTTTGATAACTCAACATAGAACATGACTTGCAAATAATACTATGAACACTGGAATCAAACAAGTTAAAGATTTGGTATATACATGGATCAAGACAGACTATAGTGAAGAAAATCCTTAATAAAGCACTGTCAGAAGTTCATTAATAAGTTCAAGCAATCAGTGGAATAAATGGTTAAGGGTATTCGAAGAAGTTTGTGTTGATACAGGTGAAGACCGAGATATTTCAGTGGTTTTGTCAATAAAGAGCTTAGCTTAACAATGGTTTGTAAAGTTTATGATACAAAGGCCTGAGAGAGGAACTAGTCGTCTGTCAACCAGACCATTGCACTAGGCGTCAGTGATCCGTGAAGGGAAACTAAGTATCATTATTCAAAGAATTGTTAAGTGGTCAAGTGATAATATTTGGATTGATCTATTTGGATAAAAGGATTAAAAGAATTTGGTTTTAATTCTTTTAATTAATTAAATCAGTTGTTTAGCTTATATAAATAAATTAATTTAATCAAGAATTAATTTATTTAGTAAGTTAATTATAAAGTTTTAAAATTAATCAGTTCGTTAAAGGAGAAGAAACGGCTCAAAAAGACTATTCTTATTTTATTTTTAAATAGAAATACTATCTTTTTGAGCTGGTAATACTACCAAATAGTACTACCATATTATTACCAAGTCAATAGGTAGTATTACCGAAAGTATTATCAGAAGGAGTGATAGTATTACCGATTGTCTTGCTGAGGAGGATAGTACTACCGATTGTACCGCCAGTTCTAATGATAGTATTAGCAGTTCAGTTTATAGTACTGCCGATCGTATTAGCAGCCTTGGGATAGTATTATCAGTGTAAATGGAGCTGTGTTGTGCAGTTATAAAACAAGGGTTTATGCATATTGGGTTTGTGTGAATTAATAGCAGCCACAACCAGAAATATACATACATATACATACACAAGGGGGCTCTAATTTCAAGACACCAACTCCATTAAAGAAGCAAGAGAAGAAGCTTTATTTTTAGATCTACAAGCTACATCCTTTCTAGATTTAATTCTTCTTTCATCTTGTATTTCTCCTAGCGAATATTTATTCCTAGTACGTATCACGACTTGCTCTTTTAGCAATCATAGCACCATAATTAATATTGTCGATTAAAGAGATTTATTTTTCTTTGAGATAGAGTGTATTAAATTATTGTGAGATACGCCATCAAGTCTTACATATTGTAACACTCAATTAAATAGCTCATCCTTATAAGGGCTATTTAATTTAGAGTGATAGAGCAAACACTAGATCTACATAGGTTATTTATTCTAGTGTGTTTGTTTCTTTTGTTGCACCAAATAATT